>CM049816.1:2499263-2541763 GCA_027422435.1 Schizopygopsis pylzovi
ATGAGCTCCTTCCTCAAAGCTTTTAAACAGGACAAATGTGTGCATCTTTACAGATAGAGTTGCGTAATAATAACTCATATCTGATTGATGTTGCAATTTATGCCATTGCTTTCCAGTTTTCGTGCAGCATGCATTAAAACGGATGCTCGATGTTGTTCTTGTTAACTAAAACTATTAAAAATATTTTTTATTCATTACAATTTTTATAAAAAAACAGAATAAAATGAATGAAAATAATGACATACACTTGCAAATGTACATTGCTATTAATATCTTTAAATAATATGTATTTCTTTATATTTTTTTACAGTAGTTTGGAGGGTAAAAATAATGCAAATTCAGATCTGACTGGAGTTGCCGTTTGTGAAATTGCTTTCCAGTTTTTTTTTGTGGAATATGCAATATATAATGAATAAATATTAGATTTAAAAAAACGTAGAAATTTGAACATTTGAAATGTAACTTTGGCTACTGTAATAAAACAAGTTGAATTTGAAGTATTAAAATTACTCATATAAAATAAAGTAAAGCTAAATAAAAATGTTACCAACAAATGAGAGAATAGAATTAGCTAAATAAAATAAAATACAAATATTAGATGCAAAACATAAACGTATAAATAAGTTAAAGATCAAATAAGTTGTACTAAGTAGGGGTCGACCGATTATCGGCCTGGCCGATTATCGGCGCCGATATTAAGCATTTTACCGATTATCGATATCGGCCATTTTCAAAACAGATTTGCCGATAATTTTTATTTTTTTATTTTTATTATTATGCAAACAAACATACTATTTACAGGTGACATTATTTATTGGTGAATAAATAATACTGGTGAAATTATTTAATGTTTAAATGCACTATTTGGCTCGATGCAGTCTGTCTGAGTTTAACACTCTGTGGCCGTAACACTCAGAGCAATCTCCGCCCACCGCTCATCTGATATGTAGGGAGTCACGAGTCCGACCAATCAACACGGAAAACTGAAGGCAGTCTCAAACCGAAAGCACTTTCTAACTGGAGCTGCCTCAGTGATCACGCATCAGTTGTCTCTCAAATGTAAAGCAGCAGCAGACGTTGCTGAAGTTGCAATAAATCACAATCCACTACACTGAAGTTGCAAAACACCTCAATATAACACATGATGTCCGCGATGCGGAAAATGCGGGCGGAATCGCGGAATGCAGTCATATAATGAAATTTACCGTATAACGCGGAATGTCATGGAACTTGTCGAAGTTTGGATGAATTAATCAAAAGTAGGTCAGTACACTTAAATCGACTCGCGCTATGGACTAGTATCTATAAATATTAAGCCACAAAAACACTATTTAAATATGAATCCTGCATGTTCTGCATCTCTGTTAATGAATGAAACCTTGTGAAGACTTACAGAAAACGTTTGAACTCTGTCATTGCCAACAAAGGGTATATAACAAAGTATTGAGATGAAATTTTGATATTGACCAAATACTTATTTTCCACCATAATTTGAAAATAAATTCTTTAAAAATCCTACAATGTGATTTTCTGGATTTATTTTCTTATTTTGTCTCTCATAGTTGAGGTATACGTATGATGAAAATTACAGGCCTCTCTCATCTTTTTAAGTGGGAGAACTTGCACAATTGGTGGCTGACTAAATACTTTTTTGCCCCACTATACATAGGCTACAGAAACTTAAAAGGTCCTCATGGCAACCTGTCAAAATATAAGTTCGGTTTAGCCGAATATATTACTGTGGTGCAGTAGAATATACGTAATACAACTACAACAATTATTACAACTTTTGTTGAGAATAATCACACAATACGTTATTTCTTCCATGTTTTATTTATTTTAATAGTAAACTCATTTGTTTGCCAAAAATAAAGTCTAACTCTCATTTGATTAAAAGATAAATTAAATTAATGTTTTATGCCTTCATTTGCACTGTACTGTAAATTAAAACCAACGGAAATGTTGTTGTTATTAACAGTTTTCAGAATTAAAGACATGTTTAAAAGCAGTTAAAGAACGTTTTTTTTTTTTGTCAGAGCTCTTGTTATTATTAATTTTGGCATTCATTTTCATTTTTACACCAGACACGTATATCGGTTCAAAATATCGGTTATCGGTCTACTTGATCTGCAATAATCGGTATCGGCATCGGCCCTGAAAAACACATATCGGTCGACCCCTAGTACTAAGTACTAAAAAATTACGCTTAATCGAAATATTAAAAAAAACTAAAAACTAATAAAAATGATAAAATTACTCAAAGTAAAATAAAAATGTAAAACTTAAAATATAAAATATAAAAATAAAATGACGTTCAAAATATAATGTTATAGCATAACACATATATATATATATATAATATATACAACATGATATTATATTATTGCACTATATGAATATTAGTAAACTATTCTAAAACTAAAACTAGTACTAAAACCCAACACGAGAGACAGGTGTTTGTCAGTGTAAGACGAGATGCCACAACGCACACAATTACCTGCACACTGACCAGTGACCACAGGATAAACACAACACAATGACATACACACTAACCAGTGACCACAGGATAAACACAACACAATGACCTGCACACTAACCAGTGACCACAGGATAAACACAACACAATGACATACACACTAACCAGTGACCACAGGGTAAACACAACACAATGACCTGCACACTAACCAGTGACCACAGGATAAACACAACACAATGACCTGCACACTAACCAGTGACCACAGGGTAAACACAACACAATGACATGCACACTAACCAGTGACCACAGGATAAACACAACACAATGACATGCACACTAACCAGTGACCACAGGATAAACACAACACAATGACATGCACACTAACCAGTGACCACAGGATAAACACAACACAATGACATACACACTAACCAGTGACCACAGGGTAAACACAACACAATGACCTGCACACTAACCAGTGACCACAGGGTAAACACAACACAATGACATGCACACTAACCAGTGACCACAGGATAAACACAACACAATGACCTGCACACTAACCAGTGACCACAGGGTAAACACAACACAATGACCTGCACACTAACCAGTGACCACAGGATAAACACAACACAATGACATGCACACTAACCAGTGACCACAGGGTAAACACAACACAATGACATGCACACTAACCAGTGACCACAGGGTAAACACAACACAATGACATGCACACTAACCAGTGACCACAGGGTAAACACAACACAATGACCCGCACACTAACCAGTGACCACAGGGTAAACACAACACAATGACCTGCACACTAACCAGTGACCACAGGATAAACACAACACAATGACATGCACACTAACCAGTGACCACAGGGTAAACACAACACAATGACATGCACACTAACCAGTGACCACAGGGTAAACACAACACAATGACATGCACACTAACCAGTGACCACAGGATAAACACAACACAATGACCTGCACACTAACCAGTGACCACAGGGTAAACACAACACAATGACCTGCACACTAACCAGTGACCACAGGATAAACACAACACAATGACATGCACACTAACCAGTGACCACAGGGTAAACACAACACAATGACATGCACACTAACCAGTGACCACAGGGTAAACGGCACTCGCTGAGCCTGTGATCAGGAGTGGCCATTCAACTGAGACTGTGCTACTCTGCTGCTTTATTTATCTGCTGCTTTTGACACGGTCAATCATCAGATCCTCCTGTCCACCCTCTCATCACTGGATATCACTGGGATTCCACTTCGCTGGTTTGAATCCTATCTCACTGGTCGGTCTTTCAGGGTGGCCTGGGGAGGGGAGGTATCCAAAGCACATCAGTTGGGCACTGGGGTTCCCCAGGGATCGGTTCTTGGACCCCTCCTCTTCTCCACATACACTACATCACTGGGTCCCAACTTTTTCTATATCTATATCTACATCTTTCTCTTTCTCTCCTTCTCTTGCTAGCTTGTATTTATTTGAACAATGCCTGAGACTTGGTGTTATTGGCACTTCCTCTGTCTGTTTGCCTCTTCTAGATTAATCGCTTTATGTATTCCCCAATTGTAAGTCGCTTTGTATAAAAGCGTCTGTAAAATGACTAAATGTAAATGTAATCTCTGAGAATGACTCACGACATGCCTGCGCTCCACCCAGCTGTGGCTTCACCCATTTACACACCCAACCTCTGCCTACATCCACATCCACGGACTGAAACTCAAGCTCAAACACTACGGCTTTCCCAGCTCAGGTCCATTCAGTTTGATTTGATTCCATTCTGAGTCCGAATTGAACAGAACTATAGAGTCACTAGACTACACTGTGTATGTGTATGTACCGTGTGTTTCTGATTCACTCAAAAGGACTGATTTAAAAGAATCATTTGTTCATTAATTGGACTTCACTGTTTGAACTGTATGTTTCTGGTTTACTATAAAGATCTGATTCATTATTTATTTCGTGAATTGGACTACGTTGGTTGCTTTTACATTGGTATGTTTTTGATTCACTATAAAGAACTTGTTTAAAAGGTAAATTGGACTACACTGGTTTGATTGTGTGTTTTTGACTCGTTAAATGTATTCATTAATTTATTCATGAACTGAACTACAGAGTCACTCTTTAAGTTATTGCATGCATCTCATGAGCACAGCTCAATGCAGGGGTTTTATTCGCATATTTTACGATAAACATCCTTATAAACAATCTTATCAAATTCAACTGTAAACCTAATTTGGACAGTGAAACAATATGACTGCATAACTGCAGATTCAAAAGCAGATGTGCATAAGCAAACACTGGCAAATTAAAGAATCAAGATGAAGATTGTGATTAATCTGAAAAATCAATATGTCCTTTGCAGTGCTTCACGGTAGTGGGCGGAGCTCTCAGAAACATGCTCTCCAGGGCTCTAGAGTGCGACCAATTTGGTCGCACGTGCACCCTAATTTCTCTCGGGTGCGACTAACAAAAATCCCAGGGCGCACTGGTGCGTCCAGCCATTCGAGAAAAGAAAAAAAAGTATCCGCAACTCAGAAACTCTGTGGTTCAACAAAAGACACCCCCGTTAGGCTTATATCGTGGTCTAAACCAATCAGAGATAGTGAAGGGCGGACCCCCCCTCTGATTGGCCGTGGTCCAGATATTCCTGTATGTGTGTGTGCGCGTTGACAAATGCGTCACGTGTGCTGCTGCAGTCAGACAGAGAGAAAGAGGTGAGTAGTAGAGATGCGTGCAGTGTTGCCAACTTAGCGACATTTAGCGCCTTTGTAGACCCCCATAGCAACTTTTTGTTTTCCAATAAAAGCAACTAGTGACAAATCGAGTCTCTCAGAGTGTCTCTGTGATCGCAGCAACGGCGTGAGAAGCACTGCACTAGAGCATCCCTTCCTTCAGACACAGTGGAAGATCTGATAAGACTCAGTGTAGAAGGGCCAAGTCTGGAAGATGTTGATGCTAGAGAGAGTGTGGCCAGCTGGTTTAGCCAAGGACAAAGATCAAGAAAGCTAAACTACGGAGTTGGCCATCCGAGGGGCATGTGACTGCAATGGAGGATAGTCCATAATACATTGAGCCATGAGATGTTCAGTTTGACGCCCTTAAAACACTTAATTTAGATTTTATTTATCTTGAGATGTTTTAAGTTTAAATCTCTGCTCAGTGAAGCACTTTAAGCACCAACACTTTTTCAGTAAGTTACCTTTCTTGTAGAATTGTGCTTCAAATAAAGAACTTTATGTTGACCAGATTGTTAGTTAGTCGTTTACTAGTCAATATTGCCTATATAAAAATTTGGGTGCACCTAACTTTTGTGCTGGTGCACCTAAGAAAAAAAGTTAGGCGCACCAGTGCACCCAGTGCAAAAAGTTAGTCTAGAGCCCTGCTCTCTCTTCATTTTTTATGTTTATTGCAATATATGCATATATATAAATACTTAAGTAGTCTGAGAGAAGATTGGCTCGATTACGTCACCCGAGTGGGGGTGGAGCTTATTTTGTGCAATTTGCTTGTCGCAATTCTCTGATTGGTGGAGATTTCTTTGAAGAATCATGGGAAATGTAGTTTGAATTTGACTGTGAAACTGTTATCTTAAAATTAAGTTTAAATAATGCAGGCTGATGACTTCAACTAACGCATAAACCATCATTTAACAACCTCGTAGCTCACCGTAGGTACGTTTTTAAAGATTTAGCTTTACAATAAACTGAGAAAATGAATGGGATGTTTACTTCTGGAACCTGAGTTTTGCTATCTATAAACTTGAGCATGCAAAATGATAGACAGGCATTGAGCATTTCTGATTGGATATGTTTTCTGATACATACATATCTGACCTGGAGCACAAAACCAGTCATAAGCAGCACAGGTATATTTGTAGCAATAACCAACAATACATTGTATGGGTCAAAATTATACATTTTATGCCAAAAATCATTAAGATATTAAATAAAGATCGTGTTCCATGAAAATATTCGTAAATGTCCTACCGTAAATATATCAAAACATAATTTTTGATTAGTATTATGCATTGCTAACTTCATTTGGACAACTTTAAAGATGATTTTCTCAATATTTAGATTTTTTTGCACCCTCAGATTTCAGATTTTCAAATAGTTTAATCTCAGCCAAATATTCTCATAACATATTCTCACACACACACACACACACACACACACACACACACACACACACACACACACAACACACACACACACACTTATGCATTTAGCAGATGCTTTTATCCAAAGCGACTTACAGTGCATCAAGGCTATACATTTTTTCATCAGTATGTGTTCCCTGGGAATCAAACCCACAACCTTTGCGCTGCTAATACAAAGCTCTACCACTGAGCCACAGGAACACACACACACACACACACACACACACACACACACACACACACACACACACACACACACACACACACACACACACACACACACACACACACACACACACACAGAGAGGGTCCCTGACCATCCCTGTGCATCTGTTTCAAGCCCAATGCTTTGTTTGATAAACACAGGGTGGTTTCCAGTAAAAATGACACTTCACATCCCACATGGATCGCTGACTTCCTCAACACTAAGCATGAATAATTAAATACCACTAGACTCGCGGACAAGGACGACGCCGGCCGGATAACGCAGCGCGGCTCGCGTGCCGCAGGTGTCTGCATCCCCTTCATGACATTTTGCTTAAAATAGGATGCTGCGCGTCCTCGCATTGCATCTCCGCGCCGTGCGCGCGCCTCGAGGGGGTGCGTTCCGCGTCTTCACGGAGGAACGCCAGAAAATCAACGGAGCTCCAGAGCACCGGCTTATGGGTGTGGAATGTGTCAAACTAAAGGGATGCACATCAATACATAAACACACATCATATTTAAGTGATGCCGCCGATGCTCGTGTAACCGGGTGACCGTCGCTCGGCACGCAAGCCTCGTGCATTTCTAATAAATCACCGCGTTATATTTCACACGCGTCATGTTTACCTCTCAGCCATGGTGCCTCTCGTTCCCGCTTCAACACGCAGTGAAAGTAATCCACAGCACGACAGTCATAGTGATGGAGGCTCCGCCGCCGCCGCCGCAGTCAACGCGAGTGAACGAGGATCCGGAGCACGCGCTGTCCGCCCGCGTCTCCGTCACCACCGACAACCTGACGTCATCTTGCGCTTCTCGAGGGCTGAAAAAGAACAGGTTACCATGGCAACTCGAGCACGCGCAGTGTGGCCCCCTGCAAAATACAGAGACAATCCTAAGAGTGCATCTATCTATCTATCTATCTATCTATCTATCTATCTATCTGTCTCTCTGTCTGTCTGTCTGTCTGTCTATCTGTCTGTCTCTATCATCTATCTTCTCTATCTATCTCTCTGTCTGTCTGTCTGTCTGTCTTCTGTCTGTCTGTCTGTCTGTCTGTCTGTCTATCTGTCTTCTGATCTATCTGTCTGTCTGTCTGTCTTCTTCTTCTTCTATTATCATCTTCATCTATCTATCTAATGCTATCATATACTATCTATCTATCTATCTATCTTTCTGTCTGTCTGTCTATCTATCTATCTATCTATCTATCTATCTAATCAATATCTATCTACATTAAACTGTCACCGCATTAACTTCTGTCTAAATGACTATCTATCTATCTATCTGTCTATCTATCTATCTATCTACAATCTATCTATATAATCACATTTCATGTTCTGTCATAGTCTAAAGTCTACTTTCATCAATCTATGGATTAATCTATTTCTATCTATCTTCTATCTAAAAAATCTATCTATCTATCACTACTATCTATCTTCTACTTTCATTCATCTATCATTATATTGTAATAATTTCTGTCTATCTGTCAAAAAAAATATCTGTCTGTCTGTCTGTCTTCTGTCTAATTAATTGTTTCTCTATCTATCTATCTATCTGATTAATCTATTATCATATCTGAATCATCGTCTGTCTGTCTATCTATCTATCTATCATCTATCTTCTTCTATCTTCTAAATACTATCTATCTCTCTGTCTGTCTATAAATGTCTAAATGGCATTGTATTAGATACATTATAAGTAAAGATTTTTAATGCAATATTTATATATTATAATTACATTATATTAATGCAAGTGGCAAAGATAGCAAAACATTAAAAAGGAGTAACCCGCATTAAATTATGGTTTAAATGAGTGCACACAAATACATAAGTGCAATAATTCATGATATTACAATATAAACTATAATAAATCACATTTCATAGTTCATAAATAAGTTAAAACGTATACATTTCATTAAGAGATTATAGGGATTAAAACTATTTAAACAAATTTTATTAAAAAAAATGGTAAAGAAACAAATTCAGCCTACTAAAAACAATAACTTTACAGTATACATGTTGCATTATATCATTATAGTAAATAATTTACATCCATCCGTAAAAAAAATCACTAATGCATTTATTTTTTTTTTTCGTTTAATTAATGTGTTTCTCTTTTGTGCTTATTATGCTGATGTAAATCACATTATCATAGTGCATGAAATAATCTCGCCTAATTAAATACAACACAGCGCCATCTTGTGTTCACTTCAAATACAAACAAATACGCCTCTGCGTTTATCACAATAACGTGACCTCCTTTCTCACAAAATACACTTCACGGTGGTTAACAGAGCTCATAATCAAAATACACTCATAAAACCCTTAACACGTACACGTTTAACCCGGTTTACACTAGATCACGGCGTTCCGGTCTCAGTAAAGCGGAACTGATGCGCGCCATCTTTGTTTCCCCCGGATCTGCAAAACATAAACATAACAGCTTGTACAGTGCTGGACAGATTTCCACCATCATGTGTGTTTATTACATTGAGTTTCTGCTGTAAAGAAGCCGCTATGAGGTTCGCTAACAGGCTGTTCGGCAGTGAATGGAGGAGGTTGTTGTCATACACACAAGGACAGAGTCCAGAGACCAGAATCAGAGAGTATTTCTACTACATCGACCATCAAGGGCAGGTACTCCACTGAGAAGATGGCTAGTTTCATTTATATCATGCCCATAATCATGATTGATTTCTCTCTTTTCAAGCTGTTTCTGGATGACACCAAGGTGAAGAACTTTGTCACCTGTTTCAAAGGTATGTGTGATTTGTTGTGTAATGGTCTTATGGGAAATGTGGTCTCTATTACATTAATATAAATCTCTTTATATTGCCTGGCTTCTTACACAGTGGCTTATGTACCGTACAATAATCATATGTTCTTCTTATTTCTCTTATAAAGAAGTAACATGGTATGATAATGTCACAGTACTGTATGGTTATCATATGTGACCCTGGACCACAAAACCAGTCATAAAGGTCAACTTTTCGAAATTAAGATTTCAAGCTGAATAAATATGCTTTCCATTGATGTATGGTTTGTTATGATAGGACAATATTTGGCACAACAACTATTTGAAAATCTGGAATCTGACGGTGCAAAAAAATCTCTAAATATTGAGAAAATCATCTTTAAAGTTGTCCTAATTAAGTTCTTAGCAATGCATATTACTAATCAAAACTAGTTTTTATATATTCATGGTAGAAAATGTACAAAATATCTTCATGGAACATGATCTTTACTTGATTTCCTAATGATTTTTGGCATAAAACAAAAATGTATTCATTTTATTTTGTAAACCCATACTAAGTTTTTCAGGTTATCACCATGAAATTAAAAGACTTTGTAAAAATTAATTTATAATAAATTAATTATTAGGAAATAGAACATGCATGATTTCCAACTTTTTTGTTAACAAACGTTTACAGCATTTCACTAGTTTTTACCCAAAATAAAAGCTTCAGAATTTAAATGTTTGAGAATAATTTATGGCATTGATATTAATATTAATAAATTGTGTTGTAAAGTAAAAATATTATTAAAATATTAAATTGATTTTACTGTACAATTGTAATTTTCAACTTGCACTTCTGTAATTTTTTTAGAGAATTAAAACATTCATTGTAATAATAGCATTATTAGCATCATTAAAAATATGAGAACTTTGAATGTGAATTTGTTGTTAAATTACTGAAATATAACATCAGTGATAGTTTATTATCATTGACATATGTGAGGATTTTATTAATATTTTAATTTTTAAATTTGAAATAAAACATAACTATTTAATTTTTAACGTTTGTTTTAGTAATTTAGCTGTTTTTATATATATATATATATACACACACACCCATATGTAGTGTTATAAATCTATATTTCAGTTGTATTTATTTTATCAACTGGCTGAAATAAACTTTATATATTTTTTTTTTCAGCTAACGTTTATTTCAAGTAACAAAAGTATGTTTTTCAATTATTTTAGTTTCAGTTTTAAACTGTAATAATGCAGCTGCAAGTAAATATTTTACATCTGAAGTATTTGGCTAACAAAAAAGAAAAAGTTTAGAAACCGCCATTATTTACATAATGTTTGAAATGCAGTAAATTGTGGATTGTTTTCCCATTCATTTTCTCACTAGGACTAGGCATTGCTAAATGGCATTAGGCATTATTAAATAAAGAGTTTGAACCAAATCAACCAGCTCTAAGATTAACTGGCACCATCACAATATTATAGTATTTTATACTCCAAAAACGTATTGCTTATTGTCATTGTCTCTTGTTAGACCAGCACTTCTTGGTCTTCTTCTTCAACCGTCTGAAGGTCAACCAGAGCGGCCGCTATGACCAGGACTTCCCCTTCCTCTCGCTCTGCGGGCGCGAGCGTAACTTCCTGCGCTGTGAAGACCGGCCCGTTGTTTTCACACACCTGTTATCGGAGGCGGGGCATGAGGAGTGTCTGTCATACTGTGGAGGCGGAGCCAAACTGACCATCCCCTTCTGCCCAGGATCTCTCTTCATGCACCCGGTCAGCGGTAGAGTGTACCATCCCGGACCGGAGCGGGGGGGAGGCGTGGGGTTGGTACGGTCGGCGCTGTCTATTGAGCTGAGCGCTCACTTTGAGTACGCCACAGGTCAGGAGAGCACGGGACAGCCCACTCATTTCATGTGGGCGGGGCTTCGACACACACTAACCAATGAGCTGGCCAAACATTTTCCTGTTCAAACAGATGAATGTGTCAAGCTAGAGTGATTCAGTCAGCCTACAAATAGATTATTATCATTAAAATCCTGCTGAAATTAATGTATCTTTATGTATATTCTGAACATACTGCTGAAATAAATGTATATATTGGGTCTTATTGCTTGTCTGATCTCTTTTAAAAAATAATTTTCCATACTATGTTCTTCTGCAGAGAACAGATGTTAAGCACAATGCCCTTTCTTAAATTTGGCAGTGTTTAAAATATAGTTAATTAAGCTACAAACTTGATCATAATGCACAATGTTTCCATCTAACATGTATTTTGAGCTGCTGCTCATCAATTTAATGAAGCATTTCACTAGTTAGCAGTAACCTGGTTACCTCACCTAAACATTTGGAATGGAGATATGGATTTTATTTATTAACATCATACTTTTTTTTTTTTCAAATAATTGTAATATGGTGACATGCCAATCAGCTAATCAATTCAAAACACCTGTAAAGGTTTCCTGAGCCTTCAAAATGGTCTCTCAGTTTGGTTCACTAGGCGACACAATCATGGGGAAGACTGCTGATCTGACAGTTGTCCAGAAGACAATCATTGACACCCTTCACAAGGAGGATAAGACACAAACATTCACTACCAAAGAAGCTGTTCACAGAGTGCTGTATCCAAGCATGTTAACAGAAAGTTGAGTGGAAGAAAAAGATGCACAACCAACCGAGAGAACCGCAGTCTTATGAGGATTGTCAAGAAAAATCAATTCAAGAATTTGGGTGAACTTCACAAGGAATGGACTGAGGCTTGGGTCAAGGCATCAAGAGCACCACACACAGACGTGTCGAGGAATTATACAGTTGTCATCAGAGACGTCTTACCTGGACTAAGAGAAGAAGAACTGGACTGTTGCCCAGTGGTCCAAAGTCCTCTTTTCAGATGAGAGCAAGTTCTGTATTTCATTTGGAAACCAAGGTCCTGGAGTCTGGAGGAAGGGTGGAGACGCTCATAGCACAAGTTGCTTGAAGTTCAGTGTTAAGTTTCCACAGTCTGTGATGATTTGGGTGTAATGTCATCTGCTGGTGTTGGTCCATTGTGTTTTTTGAAAACCAACATCACTGCACCCGTTTACCAAGACATTTAGCACTTCATGCTTCCTTCTGCTGACCAGCTTTTTAAAGATGCTGATTTCATTTTCCAGCAGGATTTGACTCCTGCCCACACCGTCAAAAGCACCAGAAGCTGGTTAAATGACCATGTGTTGGTGTGCTTGACTGGCCAGCAAACTTAGACTGATCATTTATTTGTCAGAGGGAAAATGTAGAAAATCAGCAGGGGATCAAATCATTTTTTAATCTC
Source organism: Schizopygopsis pylzovi (assembly GCA_027422435.1). Classification (NCBI taxonomy): domain Eukaryota; kingdom Metazoa; phylum Chordata; class Actinopteri; order Cypriniformes; family Cyprinidae; genus Schizopygopsis; species Schizopygopsis pylzovi. The sequence continues at coordinate 2,512,203 of CM049816.1, forward strand.
ATTTGATCTAATATTCATGTTTCTTTATCTACTGGCTTCTTTAACCAATACATTTGGGCAGTGTCGGGGAGTAATGCATTACAACAAGTAACACGAGTTACGTAATAATAATATTACTTTTTTCAAGTAACTAGTATAGTAACGCATTACTTTTTAATTTACAAGAACATATCTGAGTTACTTTTTCCCCATTTATTGATGACGGTGCGCCGTGTGAACATGATCTTACTGTAGTAGACTAAATATGAATGTGTATTAATTCATCCCACTCACAAAAAACAGATTCAGTATTCATCAAAATGAATTAAAACAGTGAAATGCAAACTCAGAATGACACAAACCTGCAATAATTACAGTGGTGGTCAGTAACGAAGTACAACTACTTCGTTACTGTACTTAAGTACATTTTTCAAGTATCTGTACTTTACTGGAGTAGTTTTATTTTGAGTAACTTTTACTTTTACTTCACTACATTCCAAAGCATAAGATCGTACTTTTTACTTCACTACATTTCATAAAACATATCGTTACTCACGTGATACATCACGTGCTCCGAGACGCAGAAGCGGTGTCTGATTCATGAACAAACTGATTCTTTTCAATGAACCTGTTCAATCGGTTCGCAAATCGCAACAAACGATTCATTCACGAATGGCTATGATCTGATTGCAGCTGTTCTCGAGTCGAAAACTCACTGATTCAAATGAACCGTTTAGAGCGAGTCTTCTTCAGTGAACTGAACTCACGAGTAAAGAACCGGGAGATCTCGTGAGCGCGCGCGCGCTACTGATGCTGTGAAAAGTACGTTACTAATGTTGAGTTTTAGGATTAATTATTGTAACTGAAAATAATATTTAGGTCAAAACTGTCAGTTGTTTGTGAACTAAATCTGCTGTAAAGGGTGATCTATTTAAGCCCACTGAAATGCTTGAATGCAGACAGATCAACATCAGTGTCTCTAACGTTATATTTTAGGTCAAAAACAAAACATTAAAATAACACCGATTCAATAAAATAACTCATGCACGTTCATATTCCCCGCTGCTGTAACGTCAGCAGTTTTATTAAAATGCTATGCATTTAGACCTATGTGACGTCTGTTTTTATATTGTTTATCAACAGTATACATTTTTATATTGTTTAGATCAACTGGCCGAGTAGACAGATATGAATGTTTATTCATAACCATACTGAAAATAAGTAAATATTGTTAGCTGATTCTAACTGTCTAGCTAACAAGCTTGCTGGTGCTAAGTTGAGGAAATGTTTTGATATAAAGTCCAAATATCTTTATTCAGCCACCTAGATAGATTCCATCTGAGGGAAAAAGAAAGGATGTGATGTTCAGAACATAGTAACTACAGTAATTATCAGTTTTTACACCACAGACAAAGTTTGAGAAGAAAAAATAATAATTATGAAAATATAATTAGATTTTCCTTAAAATGTTCTTCCTAATTTCAGGCCTAATTCTCATGTCATATATAACTGACGTTCTGCATCAACAAGTTCTAAAACACTTTTTCTTACTGGTGAAGATTAGATGGTGAAATCTGTTTTCTCTCAGGTACATGGCAGTGTAAGCTTCACAGTGAACATTACTACATCACTCTCATCAACGTAGTCCATATCAACAAAATATATATCTTGACTCTATATAGTGGTTATTTTGGGAAAAACCCAGGTATTTTGGGCAGTATGATTATAAAAATATGTGCTAATATAAAATTAAATAAAGTAGTCTATATACAATTGCAAAATAAATCTGTCTATCAGTACTTTTTTACTTAAGTATCCCTAGCCTATGTATTACTAGCCTTAACCGAACTTTGGAGCGGGTTCACGGATCATTTAAATCAAATTGTTGAAATATTTACTTAACTCAGGGGTCTTCAAGTATAAGCTTTGGAAAAAACTAAATTATTTTTATACACAGGTGCATCTCAATAAATTAGAATGTCGTGGAAAAGTTAATTTATTTCAGTAATTCAACTCAAATTGTGAAACTCGTGTATTAAATAAATTCAATGCACACAGACTGAAGTAGTTTAAGTCTTTGGTTATTTTAATTGTGGTGATTTTGTCTCACATTTAACAAAAACCCACCAATTCACTCTCAACAAACTAGAATACTTCATAAGACCAATAAAAAACATTTTTAGTGAATTGTTGGGCTTCTGGAAAGTATGTTCGTTAACTGTATATGAACTCAATACGTGGTAGGGACTTCTTTTGCTTTAATTACTGGCTCAATTCGGCGTGGCATGGAGGTGATCAGTTTGTGGCACTGCTGAGGTGGTGTAAGCCCAGGTTTCTTTGACAGTGGTCTTCAGCTCATCTGCATTTATTGGTCTCTTGTTTCTCATTTTCCTCTTGACAATACCTCCATAGATCCTCTATGTTCAGGTCTGGTGAGTTTGCTGGTCAGTCAAGCACACCAACACATGGTCATTTAGTTCTGGGCTGATTCCTCACCGTTCTCATGATCATTGAAACTCCTCGAGGTGAGATCTTGCATGGAGCCCCAGACCGAGGGAGATTGACAGTTATTTAGTGTTTCTTCCATTTGGGAATAATCACACTAACTGTTGTCACCTTGTACCCAAGCTGATGGTGTTGTAGCCCGTTCCAGCCTTGAGTAGGTCTACAATCTTGTCCCTGACGTCCTTGTACAGCTCTTTGATATTGGCCAGTTTGGAATCTGATTGATTGATTTAACTTTTTTACAGGTAACTCTTTAAGAGAGTGCTCCTAATATCAGCTCCTTACCTGTATAAAATACACCTGAGAGCCAGAAATCTTGCTGATTTATAGGAGAGCAAATATTTGACTCATAAAAAAAATTCTGGATTTTGTTGTTGTTATTCTGTCTCTCACTGTTCAAATAAACACACCATTAAAATTATAGACTGTTTGTCAGAGGGAAAATGTAGAAGATCAGCAGGGGATCAAATCATTTTTTAATCTCATTTGATCTAATATTCACGTTTCTTTACCTACTGGCTTCTTTAACCAATACATTTGGGCAGTGTTGGGGTTAACGCATTACAACAAGTAACACGAGTTACGTAATAATATTACTTTTTTTCAAGTAACTAGTAAAGTAACGCATTACTTTTTAATTTACTAGAAAATATCTGAGTTATTTTTCTCCATTTATTGATGACAGAGCGCCGTGTGAACATGATCTTACTGTAGTAGACTAAATATGAATGTGTATTAATTCATCCCACTCACAAAAAACAGATTCAGTATTCATCAAAATGAATTAAAACAGTGAAATACAAACTCAGAATATGACGCAAACCTGCAATAATTAAATATGTTAAACAACACAAATATATCTAATCTCATTTTATTAACCGATGTGTTTGCTGATCTTTGATGATCAGTTCAATCATAATAATAATAAACATGACTTTAGATAAACTATCATTGTGTTTTATTGCTGAAGAGTGTTGAACTTCTCCTGTGTTCTTCTGTACAGACGTGATTTACTCGTCCTTCAGTCTGAGGTTTATTCATTACACTTTTTGGTGTGAAAGGCTTTTACATTTGCTATAAATAGAACTTTTTATATATAAAAAAAACAATCAAGCCCTGATCGTATTTAAAAAGTAACGCAAAAGTAACGTAACGCATTACTTCTCATAAAAAGTAACTAAGTAACGTAATTAGTTGTATATATTGTAACGCATTACTTTTAAAAGTAACTTTCCCCAATACTGCGTTTGGGACTTAATTTTATAAACAAGAAAAATTACAAACAACTAGTTGAGCCAAAGTAGCCAAACATTTGCGTTTTACAGCATACATTTACGTTAGTTAATTAATACTTCGGCAGTGTTCCAATTCCTGGCGTGCAAATACATTTGAATGATTTACAGTCTGAGGAGCTGTTAATGTCTTGATATTATCAGCAAGGTCATATAGTCAGAGTGTTAAACCTCTTACCAGTCTACAAACACAGTGTTTGAAGGACGCACGAGAGTAGGGCGGAGACTGAATACTAGCACGAGACATGTATCTGTGTAAAGGGTCACCCGGTTACACGTGAGCATGGTGGGACAAGAGAGGCTCTGAAGGAAACTTCACAGGGATCAACAACCTGATGAACTGAACTGCAAAATGGCGACATGTGAGGGAAATGAAGCGCGCGCCCTGCTCAACCGGGTTCCGCCGTTACTCACGGATCTGTACCAGTTCACCATGGCGTACGCGTACTGGCGCGCGGGCAGACACAACGAGCCGGCCGTGTTCGAACTGTTTTTCCGCGATAACCCGTTCGGAGGAGGCTTCTCGCTGTTTGCGGGTCTCGGAGACTGTTTGCTGTTCCTGCAGAACTTCACTTTCTCAGATGACGGTGAGTGTGTGCACTGTGTACTTGTGACATAACTTTAGTAACTCGCATACTAAGAATGTTTATATAGCATTTGTGGGGCATGTGCTTTAAAACCTAGTATGCTGCCTAACTAGACAGCATTTGGTGTCTTAAACCCATGTGAACTGACTACCCAAACATCTTCTGGGAGGACATGCACCTCAAAACCTAGTATGCTGCCTAACTAGACAGCATTTGGTGTCTTAAACCCATGTGAGTTGACTACCCAAACATCTTTTGTGAGGGCATGCACCTCAATACCTAGTATGCTGCCTAACTAGACAGCATTTGGTGTCTTAAACCCATGTGAGTTGGCTACCCAAACATCTTCTGGGAGGACATGCACCTCAAAACCTAGTATGCTGCCTAACTAGACAGCATTTGGTGTCTTAAAACCAAGTGAGTTGACTACCCAAACATCTTCTGGGAGGGCATGCACCTCAATACCTAGTATGCTGCCTAACTAGACAGCATTTGGTGTCTTAAAACCAAGTGAACTGGCTACCCAAACATCTTTTTGGGCAGCATGCACCTCAATAATTATATGCTGCCTAAGACATAATTTGGTATGTTTCTAAAAACCGATTGAACTGACTCCATAAACAGCTTTTTGCAGCATGCTTTTCAAAACCCAAAACCTTGGGATCGGATTAAAGCAGACTAATTTTTTGGCCATGAATCACTTAATTTAGTCCAAGTGAGCACCCTACCTATCTCAAAACTTAATATGCTGCCTAAAAGACAGCATTTAGGCACATTTTAAAACCAAGTAAGCTACCCACCCAAGCATTTATTTTGGTCATGCGTCTCAAAACCTAGTATGCTTCCTAACTGAACACCATTTTTTAAGCCTTAAACCATAGTGCACTGACTAGCTAAACTGTTGTTTTTTTGTTGTTGTTCATACATCTCAAAAACCTAGTATGCTCCCTAACTGGACAGCATATGTTGGTCATATATGTCTTAAAAAACCTAGCGAACAGACTACCTACACAGCTTTTTAGGTCATGCATCACTAAACCTAGTATGTTGTCTAACTGGACAGCATTTGTTGAGCATATGCCTTATAACCAATTAATCACTCTACAAACATCTCATCACCTAGTAGGCTGTGTTCATAGACAGCTTTTGACAGCTGTCTCAAAAACTCATAATCTGAACATGCATTGTATGCTGCCTAACTAGACGGAATTTGTCAGGCATATGTATTAAAACCAAGTGAGATCCCTACCCAAACAGCTTTTTTGGTCATGCATCTCAACACCTAGTCTGTTGTCCACATAGACAGCATTTTTGGTGATCCAGAATACTGCCTAACAGCATTTTTGACCATGTCTCAAAAGCACCTGAGCTCTCTACTCCCGACAGTATTTGGGGTTTACTTGTTTTGCAGCATATTTGGGTGCTTCTGTGATGCCAAGATGCTGTCAAGTTACGTTTTCTAGTTAGACTATGACAGAAATGTATGCATGCGTTAGTTAACGATTTAATGATCAACACAGCCACCAAGAGTATGCACTTGTTTCTTAGTCTGACGCCGTTTTCTGTCAGTAGTTGCATGTTGTAAGCAGTGTTGGGGTAACGCATTAAAAGTAACGTGACTTACGCAATCAGATTACTTTTGTGAAGTAACTAGTAAAGTAATGCATTTTTAATTTACAAGAAAATATCTACGTTACTTTTTCAAGTAATTTTTTTCCCCCATTTATTGATTGACAGCTCTTCTGTCCCCATGTTTGGATGCTTACTTTTAAAAGTAACTTTCCCGAACACTGCGTTTGGGACTTAATTTTATAAACTAAGAAAAGTTAAAAACAACTAGTTGAGCCAAAGTAGACAAACATTTGCGTTTTACAGCATACATTTACGTTAGTTAATTAATACTTTGGCAGTGTTCCAATTCCTGGCGTGCAAATACAGTTGAATGATTTACAGTCTGAGGAGCTGTTAATGTCTTGATATTATCAGCAAGGTCATATAGTCAGAGTGTTAAACCTCTTACCAGTTTACAAACACAGTGTTTGAAGGAGAGTAGGGCGGAGACTGAATACTAGCACGAGACATGTATCTGTGTAAAGGGTCACCCGGTTACACGTGAGCATGGTGGGACAAGAGAGGCACTGAAGGAAACTTCACAGGGATCAACAACCTGATGAACTGAACTGCAAAATGGCGACATGTGAGGGAAATGAAGCGCGCGCCCTGCTCAACCGGGTTCCGCCGTTACTCACGGATCTGTACCAGTTCACCATGGCGTACGCGTACTGGCGCGCGGGCAGACACAACGAGCCGGCCGTGTTCGAACTGTTTTTCCGCGATAACCCGTTCGGAGGAGGCTTCTCGCTCTTTGCGGGTCTCGGAGACTGTTTGCTGTTCCTGCAGAACTTCACTTTCTCAGATGACGGTGAGTGTGTGCACTGTGTACTTGTGACATAACTTTAGTAACTCGCATACTAAGAATGTTTATATAGCATTTGTGGGGCATGTGCTTTAAAACCTAGTATGCTGCCCAACTAGACAGCATTTGGTGTCTTAAACCCATGTGAGTTGACTACCCAAACATCTTCTGGGAGGGCATGCACCTCAAAACCTAGTATGCTGCCTAACTAGACAGCATTTGATGTCTTAAACCCATGTGAGTTGACTACCCAAACATCTTCTGGGAGGGCATGCACCTCAATACCTAGTATGCTGCCTAACTAGACAGCATTTGGTGTCTTAAACCCATGTGAGTTGACTACCCAAACATCTTTTGTGAGGGCATGCACCTCAATACCTAGTATGCTACCTAACTAGACAGCATTTGGTGTCTTAAAACCAAGTGAACTGGCTACCCAAACAGCTTTTTGGGCAGCATGCACCTCAATACTTATATCCTGCCTAAGACATAATTTGGTATGTTTCTAAAAATCAATTGAACGGACTCCATAAACAGCTTTTTAATGCTTTTCAAAACCTAGTATGCTGTGCACTCCGCTTTTGACCGGTGTCTCAAAACCTTGGGATCGGATTAAAGCAGACTCATTTTTTGGCCATGCATCACTTAATTTAGTCTAAGTGAGCACCCTACCTATCTCAAAACTTGTGTCTTTTAACCAATGTCTTTGCTGCTGCTGATCCAGTTCAACCATACAAATAAAGATTATTCTAGATTAACATGTGGCTCTTTTTTTTATAGCTTAAGTGTTCTTCTGCATTTTTTTTTTATTTGATCACTTATTCATTTCACTTTTGGTGTGAAAGGGCTTTTACATTTGCAAAACAAATCTTTTTTTATATTAAAAACAAACATGCAAGCTCTGCCCAGATTTAAAAAGTAACTAAGTAACATAATTAGTTACTTTTTGAGGGAGTATTGTACTGCATTACTTTTAAAAGTAACTTTCTCCAACACTGGTTATAACACGATGCATGCAAAGTCCATGGAAGTAGATTGTGTCTGTGTTATTTACCAAGCTCTTGTGTGTTTCAGACGTGGAGTATCTGCGCTCCGTTCTCCCCGCTGACACAGACGCTGCGTTCTTCTCGTATCTGAAGGAGCTGGACTGTTCGTCTGTGTCCGTGTCGGCGGTTCCTGAGGGATCCGTGGTCTTCGCTCGAGTATGAGAGCGATTCTGAGGTCAGCTGTAACTGATCTGCGTTCACTGCGTTCACACTGTTGTTCATGTTTGCAGGTTCCTCTGCTGGAAGTGTGTGGACCGTTGGCCGTGGTTCAGCTGCTGGAGACCAGTCTGCTCTGCCTGGTCAACTACGCCAGGTAAATACAGCATTCAGTTCGATCACATGCATTCATTCGTTCCGTGGATGCAGTGGTGCCTTTAGAAAACAATTATATGACAGTGTGCTGGTTTAAAATCACCTGGCCACATGAACAGGGCACAATGAGCCTTGAAATGTTATATTACATACAAGTGTTTAATATTCAAAACAATGTTATTCATCTACCTCAGGAAGTCAAACTTAATATTTGTGTGATTTAGAACCAAGAATTGCTATGAAGAGCTATGTTAAAAAAAGTAGAACTGATATAAAAAGTATAACATAATCAGTGTTATTGTAGTATAATTGAGATATGGTTATTGGTTTTGTAAATAATTTGAATTTATTTTATTGCTGTATTTTCTGATTTGAATTGATTTAGTTAAATGTAGTAATATTTTTGTGTGTTTTTGTCATTTTAGTTCATGTTTATTATTTTTGTTTTATTGTTTATCAAGGTTAGTTAAATGAGAAATATTAAAAATTAAGTCAATTTAAAAATGTTTTTAAGATAATATTTAATTTGTCAAGTGGCAATTCTTTTATGGTTTTGGTTAACTATAATAACCCTGCCCAGGATGGGTAAATTTGTTATTATTATTAATGGTATTATTATTTTTCTTATAATCACTTTGGTAGCACGGCTGAATTATTGAGGTTAATGATTGCAGTCAACATCTCAATCTGTGTAGAGAAAATACGATTATTTACTTAGTTTATTAGTTAATAGTGAATGTATTAGTTTTCTCATCATGTTGTGTAACAAGCCCATTACTGTATGCTTATGTTTTGTTTTTGGTTATTTACATTAATTGTAATAAATGTTTCTTATGTTATAAAGTAACTGACACTATTTTACTACAACGAACATCAACTCAACAGCTTATTTCAAATATCTAATAGTTGTCCATGGGATTTGTGCTTTATAGTTTTAAAACTACGAGGACTCCAGAATCTGTGTTTTTGGTGACCTCATTACGACTGTGTGCTCATGAAGTCTCTCTCCTCTCAGTCTGGTGTGTAGCAACGCTGCTCGTTTCCGTTTGGCTGCAGGTCCCAGGCGGAGGTTAATGGAGATGGGGCTCAGGAGAGCTCAGGGTCCCGACGGAGGTCTGACCGCCTCACGATACTCCTACATTGGTGGTGAGTGACCTGACATTTACAGTGATGTCTGGAACGACGCGTCCACTGAAGTCCTGCTGAAGACTCCGTTATTTAGACTATTCTATCTGAATAAACCTCGTCTGAACTGCTCCTGCTGATTGTTTTTCCAGGTTTTGATTTGACGAGTAATGCTCTCGCCGGCCGTCTGTTTGGCATTCCTGTAGCGGGAACCATGGCACACTCTTATGTCACTTCCTTTTCCTCTCTGGAGGAGGTGTGGCCACAGGTGAGCGTTTCACTAAACCAGCGGTTCTCAATTCCAGTCCTCGCGCCCCCCCGCTCTGCATATTTCGTATGTTACTCTTATCGCTTCAGATGTTTGTTCTATTGGAACGTAAGTGCCCTGCGAAGTGGACATCACAGGATATTCCTCCATGATTCCAGTTCGAAGCGAACGTATATATTCCATTCAAAGTGCATTGAAGTGTGCGAGACGTGAATTAAAATTGTATATATTTACAGAGGTATATGATGTCACACTCGTCCGTGCGTGAAGACGTCGCGCAGCGCAAATCCATGAATGAATGTCCCGAAATAAAGTAAACTTCAGCGGATTTCCCTGCTCAGGGAGTAGCGAGCAATGGACCCTGTGTAGGGAGCAATGGACCCCGTGTAGGGAGCAATGGACCCCGTGTAGGGAGCAATGGACCCCGTGTAGGGAGCAATGGACCCCGTGTAGGGAGCAATGGACCCCGTGTAGGGAGCAATGGACCCCGTGTAGGGAGCAATGGACCCCGTGTAGGGAGCAATGGACCCCGTGTAGGGAGCAATGGACCCCGTGTAGGGAGCAATGGACCCCGTGTAGGGAGCAGTGGACCCCGTGTAGGGAGCAGTGGACCCAGTGTAGGGAGCAGTGGACCCCGTGTAGGGAGCAGTGGACCCCGTGTAGGGAGCAGTGGACCCCGTGTAGGGAGCAGTGGACCCCGTGTAGGGAGCAATGGACCCTGTGTAGGGAGCAATGGACCCTGTGTAGGGAGCATGTCAATCGGAACACAGTTCATGCTCGGAGCGCACTTCTAACAAGCTGATTATCTGAATCAGGTGTGTTAACAAAGAGAGACATGCAAAATATGCAGAGCGGGGGGGCGCGAGGACTGGAATTGAGAACCTCTGCACTGAACGAACCCGAACATTTCAGTGGTTTGTTCTGGGTTTTTTATATATATTTGTTTATATATATATATTCACTACTGTTAAAACGTTTGAGGTCGGTTACATATATAAAGGCAATGTATGTATAACAATCTAGTGCTGTCAAATTGATATAATATACATCTATCTATCTATATTTATTAAAAAAATTCACACTCTGAGATTATGTGAAAAATATCAGTATTTCAAAATGAGAGGCAATATAGGTAAACGTTTTGATTGATTGAAATTAATATTTTTCTGTCTTTTTTGCAATATTCTATACACACACCAGTCAAAAGTTTGTAATTAAGATTTTTAAAATGTTTTTGAAAGTCTCTTCTGCTCATCAAGGCTGTATTTATTTAATCAAAAATACATTACACATTTTTTTATATTTAAAACATCAGTTTTTTATGTGAATATCTGTTAAAATGTAGTTTATTTCTGTGATGCAGCGCTGTATTTTCAGCATCATTCCTCCAGTCTTCAGTGTCACATGATCTTCAGAAATCATAATAATATGCTGATTTATGATCAAGAAACATTTCTGATTATTATCAATGATGAAAATAATTATGCTGCCCAATATTTTTGTGGAAACTGTGATGTTTTATTTTTAAGGATACTGTGATGAATAGAAAGTTCAAAAGTGATTTGAAATAGCATTATAAATGTCTGTTACTGAATAAAAGCATTCATTCGTTCCGTGGATGCAGTGGTGCCTTTAGAAAACAATTATATGACAGTGTGCTGGTTTAAAATCACCTGGCCACATGAACAGGGCACAATGAGCCTTGAAATGTTACATTACATACAAGTGTTTAATATTCAAAACAATGTTATTCATCTACCTCAGGAAGTCAAACTTAATATTTGTGTGATTTTAGAACCAAGAATTGTGTGACTTATAGCAATAAAATGAACCAAAAAAAGAGCTATGTTAAAAAACTGATATAAAAAGTTTAACATAATCAGTGTTATTGTAGTATAATTGAGATATGGTTATTGGTTTTGTAAATAATTTGAATTTATTTTATTGCTGTATTTTCTGATTTGAATTGAATTAGTTAAATGTAGTAATATTTTTGTGTGTTTTTGTCATTTTAGTTCATGTTTTTTTATGTTTATTATTTTTGTATTTTTGTTTTATTGTTTATCAAGGTTAGTTAAATGAGAAATATTAAAACGAAGTCAATTTAAAAATGTTTTTAAGATAATATTTAATTTGTCAAGTAGCAATTCTTTTATGGTTTTGGTTAACTATAATAACTCTGCCCAGGATGGGTAAATTTGTTATTATTATTAATGGTATTATTATTTTTCTTATAATCACTTTGGTAGCACGGCTGAATTATTGAGTTAATGATTGCAGTCAACATCTCAATCTGTGTAGAGAAAATACGATTATTTACTTACTTTATTAGTTAATAGTGAATGTATTAGTTTTCTCATCATGTTGTGTAACAAGCACATTTACTGTATGCTTATGTTTTGTTTTTGAGCTTATGTTACATTACATTGTAATAGCAATGGATTTCTTATGTTTAAAGAGCTGACAATGGACTCCAACGTGTAACATGGACCTCAACGCTGTATGTCAAATATCTCATGTTGTCATGGGATTTGTGCAATGACCCCGTTTAGGGAGCACAGGACCCAGAATCGTGTAGGGAGCTCATAGACCCGCGTGTAGGGAGTCACATACTCCTCCAGTTGGTGGTAGCAGTGACCGCTTTCGTGTGGCTGGACAGGTCCCAGTCGTAGGTTAGCAGATGGACCGTGCTAGGAGAGCAGTGGCCCCGATGTAGGTTGACGCCACGATACTCCCGTGTTGGTGGTGCAGTGGACCTGCACATTTAGTGATGTCTGGACCCTGGTAGGAGCCTGTGGACCCAGTGTAGTAGCTATTCATCTGAACAAACCCGTCATGCTCGTGAGTTTTTCCAGTTTTATTTACAGTATATATCTGATCAGGTTGTTATCATATGTGGGAACATGGCACATATGTCAACTTTTGGAGGAGGTGCGGCCAATGGAATTGAGAACTTTCACTGAACGAACCCGAACATTTCAGTGGTTTGTTCTGGGTTTTTTATATATATTTGTTTATATATATATAATTCACTACTGTTAAAACGTTTGAGGTCGGTTTTAAATATATAATAATATATTATAAAATCTAGTGCTGTCAAATTGATATAATATACATCTGTCTATCTATATTTATTAAAAAAATTCACACTCTGAGATTATATTAAAAATATGTGAAAAATATCAGTATTTCAAAATGAGAGGCAATATAGGTAAACGTTTTGATTGATTGAAATTAATATTTTTCAGTCTTTTTTGCAGTATTCTATACACACACCAGTCAAAAGTTTGTAATTAAGATTTTTTAAATGTTTTTGAAAGTCTCTTCTGTTCACCAAGGCTGTATTTATTTGATCAAAAATACATTACACATTGTATGTTAAGTTTTCTATGTGAATATCTGTTAAAATGTATTTTATGTATGTGATGCGCAGCTGTATTTTCAGCATCATTTCTCCAGTCTTCAGTGTCACATGATCTTCAGAAATCATAATAATATACTGATTTGTTGCTCAAGAAACATTTCTGATTGTTATCAATGATGAAAATAATTATGCTGCCCAATATTTTTAAGGATACTGTGATGAATAGAAAGTTCAAAAGTGATTTGAAATAGCATTATAAATGTCTGTTACTGAATAAAAGCATTAATTTCTTTTACTGACCTCAAACGATGAAGCATGTGTTCCTGTGGCTCAGTGGTTAGAGCATTGCGTTAGCAGCGCAAAAGGTCGTAGGTTCAATTCCCAGAGAACACACATACTGACAAAATAATGTATAGCCTGTAAGTCGCTTTGGATAAAAGCGTCTGCTAAATGCATAGATGTAAATGTGTGTTGATTTGTGATCAGACTCTGGTGCCCTGCGGCGGCGGCGGCGGCTCTATTGACTTCATCTGTCTGGTGAAGGGTTGGCTGGGTCGCGTCTGTCAGCTGTTGGGGTCAAAGACGAGCCTCGTTCGGGAGGGAGAGCTGGCGGCCTTCCTGTCCTACGCCATCGCCTTCCCACAAAACTTCCTGCCCGTGATTGACAGCTACAGCGTCAGCTGGTAAGACACATGATCCCTCGGGGGGGGGGGGGGGCGATATGACCAAAATCTTATATCACGATATGACAAATTTTATATCACGATAACAATATATATCACGATATAGTGATTTTTTTTTCTTTTAAAAAGTTGATTATATTAAAATATTTAATACTATATCATTTTCATAATCGTTGTCACCGATGTCAATATCAAACTAATACAAGCCTAAAGAGAGAAACTCAACCTCACTGAAGATAAATAAACAGTCCGTGATGAAATAAGGATAAGAAACTAATTACAAGCAATAGAACAAAAACTACAATAAATAAGAAACACTACATACATTGTGTAAATTAATTAGTCTTCACTGTGTTAATTATATCTATATATCTATGATAGATATAATTAACACGTGTATTATGTATAGATTCTATATATTATATCATTATTTATTCTGATTAAAGTCACAAAAGTGATTTAGTCGAGCAGTGAGAGATGTTCTGTGATTAACATGAATGAATATTGGAACGCTTCCCCTTTAAGAGTGAAGTCCGGATCTAATACACTGTTACATTGTGTTTCTCTTTCTGCCGTTTACTCTCTCTTAAGACCTAAATCACTGTGTTTATGAGGATACTTGCAAAGACGGGGATTCTGACGCATATAAGTGTGTTTATGTAATTGTTCAAAGTCGGCAAAAAAGAAAAGGCGCTCCTCTCACACAGAAAGAGACGCGCACGCATATAGCTCTGTTGATTGTGTTTCAACGGCTTAAAATCGGTTGTTTTAAAACTGCAGTGCTTAAAAACGCGTGACCGTGCTACAGATCCCTCGTTTAGTAACGAGCTCCTGGTTTTGTGGTCGTTCTGTCTCTCGTCACGTCTCGTGGTGGGCGGCGTATAAAGATCAGTCACTCAAATGATGAAAAGGTTTTACCGGAAACAATGTATTTTGCGACACGATATAAACGATAGAACATAATATGAAACGATAGAGTTTTTATTTCGTCCATCCGATATATATCGTCATATCGCCCAGCCCTACTCAGCAGTGTTGTGTGGTGATGTTTTTGACTGCTGTGTGTGTGTTTGTGCTGCAGCAGCGGTCTGCTGTGTTTCTGTGCCGTGGCTTTGGCTCTGTATGAGCTGCAGTACCGGCCCCTGGGGGTCAGGCTGGACAGCGGGGACCTCTCCAGGCAGTCGCTGGAAGTGCGGCGCGTCTTTAAAGAATGTAGCAAACAGTGAGACGCTTCCTTCAGAGCACCTCTAATAACATCATCACTACACAGGCTTTTACCACTGCTCAGTCTTGGGCTATCTTTATATCATATTATAGCATTTATTAGAATTTGCATATTTTCAGTTTTCATTTCAGTTTGGGTTTTAGTAAAAAGGATAATAATAAAAATACACCAGAATTTTTTTAAATGTGTGTGTGTGTGATATATATATATATATATATATATTTTTTTTTTTACATAAACCCAAAAAAATAAAATATATATATATATATTTCTTTTTAATTTGGGTTTATGTAAAAAAAAAAAAAAAAAAGTGTGATAAATTTACTATAAATAAAAATGTATTATACTTTTTATTTTCTCCTTTGTTTAAAACAAAACTGTAAATATAGAATGTGTACTTTTATTATTTTGTATATTTATTTTAATATTTTCAGTTTAATTTTGTTGTTAAAGTAAGTTGAAGTAATTTAGTTATTTTTATTTGCTCTATTTCATATTTCCATTTGGCCTTAAATCTTATTTCTATTAGTTGCCAAAGCAACATTTCATTTGGGTTTATGTTTTTCATCTAATCTTTATATATTATTTAATTTCAGCTTCGTTTCAATTACAGACAATTATATTTAATAGGTTTAGTTTTTTCAGGGTTATTATCGTTAACTAAAATTAAAACCATAGAAATATTCTTATTGCATAAACATTAATCAAATGTTTTGTAGCTAGTTGCAAAGGCAACTTTTCTAGTTCTCATTTAGTTTGTTGAAACACTAAAATTAATCATTAAAATAAATAATATTATTAAATAAAGCTATAAATTAAAACTTAATAAAAACAATAGACACAAAACGAAATTACAAAAACTTGAACTAAAATGAAAACAGAAAATATGAAAATAAAATAAATTTTAAACCAGACCTATATAATTATATCAATACTAAAATATAATTGATGTTAAGCTGAAGTGTTAAACTTCAGCATCGAGTCACGAGTCGGTTTCATTCGGTGTTTGTCTGTTTGCAGGTTCTCCGTTCCTCAGTTCGAGTCTCTCATCATCGTCGGCACAAACTGTATTTCAGAACAGAGTCTCGCTGAACTCAACAAGAAAGTAAGAGCTCTTCACATCAGACGCATTAAACCAGCGGTTCTCAATTCCAGTCCTCGCGCCCCCCCGCTCTGCATATTTCGTATGTTACTCTTATCGCTTCAGATGTTTGTTCTATTGGAACGTAAGTGCCCTGCGAAGTGGACATCACAGGATATTCCTCCATGATTCCAGTTCGAAGCGAACGTATATATTCCATTCAAAGTGCATTGAAGTGTGCAAGACGTGAATTAAAATTGTATATATTTACAGAGGTATATGATGTCACACTCGTCCGTGCGTGAAGACGTCGCGCAGCGCAAATCCATGAATGAATGTTCTGAAATAAAGTAAACTTCAGCGGATTTCCCTGCTCAGGGAGTAGGGAGCAATGGACCCTGTGTAGGGAGCAATGGACCCCGTGTAGGGAGCAATGGACCCTGTGTAGGGAGCAATGGACCCTGTGTAGGGAGCAATGGACCCCGTGTAGGGAGCAGTGGACCCCGTGTGGGGAGCAGTGGACCCCGTGTGGGGAGCAGTGGACCCCGTGTGGGGAGCAGTGGACCCCGTGTGGGGAGCAATGGATCCCGTGTGGGGAGCTATGGACCCCGTGTGGGGAGCAATGGACCCTGTGTGGGGAGCAATGGACCCTGTGTGGGGAGCAATGGACCCCGTGTAGGGAGCAATGGACCCCGTGTAGGGAGCAATGGACCCCGTGTAGGGAGCAATGGACCCCGTGTAGGGAGCAATGGACCCCGTGTAGGGAGCAATGGACCCCGTGTAGGGAGCAATGGACCCCGTGTAGGGAGCATGTCAATCGGAACACAGTTCATGCACGGAGCGCACTTCTAACAAGCTGATTATCTGAATCAGGTGTGTTAACAAAGAGAGACATGCTAAATATGCAGAGCGGGGGGGCGCGAGGACTGGAATTGAGAACCTCTGCTCTAAACACAGCACTCAAGACTACATCACCTGTTTGTCTGTCAGGATAATGAGATCGACGTGGTGGGAGTGGGCACTCATCTGGTCACATGCACGCGTCAGCCCTCTCTGGGGTGTGTATATAAGGTACAACGAGTTTCCCAGCATTCAAATCCACACATCGTGCTTTAATGAATGCATGCTGATGGTTGTGTCACTGTAGCTGATAGAGGTCAGAGGTCGTCCCCGAATGAAGATGAGTGAAGATCCAGAGAAAAGCACACTGCCGGGACGCAAGTCTGTCTATAGGCTTCTGGACGCAGACGGTCCGTATTAACATGTTTATAATCACCCTTTTATTAGTTTCTTTCTGCTTTTCTCATTATGTGTATTTCAAATATTCATATTTCAATCAATGTGCATTTTATTTTGTTTCTTAAAAAGCATTTCAGATTAAATATTTACATATATGTGTGTGTGTGTGTATATATATATATATATATATATATACACTTTGTGTGTGTGTGTAAAATTTTATATATATATATATATATATATATATATATACTTTATATTTATAGTAGTTTTTCAGCCTTTTTACAATATTCTATAATATTTGTATGCATTATAAAAGGGCTGAAAAATCAATATTTATCAATATTTTTCTAGTTATATTGTCTTAAAAATTTAGTTTTATATATATATATATACACAGAGCGAGAGTATTGCAAAAAAGGCAGAAATATATCAATATTTCAAGACAATATAGGCAATGTTTATAGAAAAACGATAGATAGATGGATGGATGAATAGAATATTATAAAATATTGCAGAAACACTTATTTTTCTCATCTAGCCAAAGTAATGGGTAAACATCTGGGGATATGAGGAAATATTACAATTTAAATCCGTTGGTCTGAAAAACGATGGAAATGAATACAATTATAAAGTCACAAAGGCACTGACATATCTGTAGTAAACTGTATTTTTTCAGCTATATTCCTCAGCCATATTTTCAACTATTATGCATTTCGTTAAGTGTGAAAAAGGAGCTCAGTGCCACTTTCACAGGATCGGCGTTTAGCAGCACCTTTAGCTGAATTGAGTTCATACGAGAGTCTGTTTAGTACCTTTAGCTGAATTGAGTTCATATGAGAGTCTGTTTGGCAGCACCTTTAGCTGAATTGAGTTCATATGAGAGTCTGTTTGGCACCTTTAGCTGAATTGAGTTCATACGAGAGTCTGTTTAGCACCTTTAGCTGAATTGAGTTCATATGAGAGTCTGTTTAGCACCTTTAGCTGAATTGAGTTCATATGAGAGTCTGTTTAGCAGCACCTTTAGCTGAATTGAGTTCATATGAGAGTCTGTTTAGCAGCACCTTTAGCTGAATTGAGTTCATA
The DNA here is from genome assembly GCA_027422435.1 of Schizopygopsis pylzovi. Lineage (NCBI taxonomy): Eukaryota > Metazoa > Chordata > Actinopteri > Cypriniformes > Cyprinidae > Schizopygopsis > Schizopygopsis pylzovi. The sequence continues at coordinate 2,530,411 of CM049816.1, forward strand.
CGAGAGTCTGTTTAGCAGCACCTTTAGCTGAATTGAGTTCATATGAGAGTCTGTTTAGCACCTTTAGCTGAATTGAGTTCATACGAGAGTCTGTTTAGCACCTTTAGCTGAATTGAGTTCATACGAGAGTCTGTTTAGCAGCACCTTTAGCTGAATTGAGTTCATATGAGAGTCTGTTTAGCAGCACCTTTAGCTGAATTGAGTTCATACGAGAGTCTGTTTAGCACCTTTAGCTGAATTGAGTTCATACGAGAGTCTGTTTAGCACCTTTAGCTGAATTGAGTTCATACGAGAGTCTGTTTGGCAGCACCTTTAGCTGAATTGAGTTCATATGAGAGTCTGTTTAGCACCTTTAGCTGAATTGAGTTCATACGAGAGTCTGTTTAGCAGCACCTTTAGCTGAATTGAGTTCATATGAGAGTCTGTTTAGCACCTTTAGCTGAATTGAGTTCATACGAGAGTCTGTTTAGCAGCACCTTTAGCTGAATTGAGTTCATATGAGAGTCTGTTTAGCAGCACCTTTAGCTGAATTGAGTTCATATGAGAGTCTGTTTAGCAGCACCTTTAGCTGAATTGAGTTCATATGAGAGTCTGTTTAGCAGCACCTTTAGCTGAATTGAGTTCATATGAGAGTCTGTTTGGCACCTTTAGCTGAATTGAGTTCATACGAGAGTCTGTTTGGCACCTTTAGCTGAATTGAGTTCATACGAGAGTCTGTTTGGCACCTTTAGCTGAATTGAGTTCATACGAGAGTCTGTTTGGCAGCACCTTTAGCTGAATTGAGTTCATATGAGAGTCTGTTTGGCAGCACCTTTAGCTGAATTGAGTTCATACGAGAGTCTGTTTAGCACCTTTAGCTGAATTGAGTTCATACGAGAGTCTGTTTAGCAGCACCTTTAGCTGAATTGAGTTCATACGAGAGTCTGTTTGGCACCTTTAGCTGAATTGAGTTCATACGAGAGTCTGTTTGGCACCTTTAGCTGAATTGAGTTCATACGAGAGTCTGTTTAGCACCTTTAGCTGAATTGAGTTCATACGAGAGTCTGTTTAGCACCTTTAGCTGAATTGAGTTCATATGAGAGTCTGTTTGGCACCTTTAGCTGAATTGAGTTCATATGAGAGTCTGTTTGGCACCTTTAGCTGAATTGAGTTCATACGAGAGTCTGTTTAGCACCTTTAGCTGAATTGAGTTCATATGAGAGTCTGTTTAGCAGCACCTTTAGCTGAATTGAGTTCATACGAGAGTCTGTTTGGCACCTTTAGCTGAATTGAGTTCATACGAGAGTCTGTTTGGCACCTTTAGCTGAATTGAGTTCATACGAGAGTCTGTTTAGCAGCACCTTTAGCTGAATTGAGTTCATACGAGAGTCTGTTTAGCACCTTTAGCTGAATTGAGTTCATACGAGAGTCTGTTTAGCAGCACCTTTAGCTGAATTGAGTTCATATGAGAGTCTGTTTAGCAGCACCTTTAGCTGAATTGAGTTCATACGAGAGTCTGTTTAGCACCTTTAGCTGAATTGAGTTCATATGAGGGTCTGTTTGGCACCTTTAGCTGAATTGAGTTCATACGAGAGTCTGTTTGGCACCTTTAGCTGAATTGAGTTCATACGAGAGTCTGTTTAGCACCTTTAGCTGAATTGAGTTCATATGAGAGTCTGTTTGGCACCTTTAGCTGAATTGAGTTCATATGAGAGTCTGTTTGGCACCTTTAGCTGAATTGAGTTCATATGAGGGTCTGTTTGGCACCTTTAGCTGAATTGAGTTCATACGAGAGTCTGTTTGGCACCTTTAGCTGAATTGAGTTCATACGAGAGTCTGTTTAGCACCTTTAGCTGAATTGAGTTCATACGAGAGTCTGTTTGGCACCTTTAGCTGAATTGAGTTCATATGAGAGTCTGTTTAGCAGCACCTTTAGCTGAATTGAGTTCATACGAGAGTCTGTTTAGCACCTTTAGCTGAATTGAGTTCATATGAGAGTCTGTTTGGCACCTTTAGCTGAATTGAGTTCATATGAGAGTCTGTTTAGCACCTTTAGCTGAATTGAGTTCATATGAGAGTCTGTTTGGCACCTTTAGCTGAATTGAGTTCATATGAGAGTCTGTTTGGCACCTTTAGCTGAATTGAGTTCATATGAGAGTCTGTTTGGCACCTTTAGCTGAATTGAGTTCATATGAGAGTCTGTTTAGCACCTTTAGCTGAATTGAGTTCATACGAGAGTCTGTTTAGCACCTTTAGCTGAATTGAGTTCATACGAGAGTCTGTTTAGCACCTTTAGCTGAATTGAGTTCATATGAGAGTCTGTTTGGCACCTTTAGCTGAATTGAGTTCATATGAGAGTCTGTTTAGCACCTTTAGCTGAATTGAGTTCATATGAGAGTCTGTTTGGCACCTTTAGCTGAATTGAGTTCATACGAGAGTCTGTTTAGCACCTTTAGCTGAATTGAGTTCATACGAGAGTCTGTTTGGCACCTTTAGCTGAATTGAGTTCATACGAGAGTCTGTTTAGCACCTTTAGCTGAATTGAGTTCATACGAGAGTCTGTTTGGCACCTTTAGCTGAATTGAGTTCATATGAGAGTCTGTTTGGCACCTTTAGCTGAATTGAGTTCATACGAGAGTCTGTTTAGCACCTTTAGCTGAATTGAGTTCATATGAGAGTCTGTTTAGCACCTTTAGCTGAATTGAGTTCATATGAGAGTCTGTTTAGCACCTTTAGCTGAATTGAGTTCATATGAGAGTCTGTTTAGCACCTTTAGCTGAATTGAGTTCATACGAGAGTCTGTTTGGCAGGTCATCCTCAGATGGATCTGATCTGTCTGTCAGAAGAAGCGGCTCCTAAAGCGGGCGTCTCCCTCACCTGCTTCCCTCTAGGACTGAACAAGACGCTTCAGACGGTCACACCGACTCAAGTAACCAGTCTGCGTTTGGATGTCTTCACCTGTGGACAGGTAACCGCTGCCTGTGCTGCCACTGGACAAGCAGATATCATGAATGATTTAAAGGAAGAGCTCAGAAAAATAGTTGAATATTTACTCCCCATCAGGCTGTCCAAGATGCAGATGAGTTTGTTTCTTCATCAGATTTGGAGAAATGTAGCCTTCCATCAGATGCTCTGCAGTGAATGGGTGCCGTCAGAATGAGAGTCTGATAAAAACATTACAATAATCCACACCAGTCCATCAGTTAACATCTGGAGGAGACAAATGCTGAAACATATCTAGCATTAAGACGTTATGAGTCCATAATAAAGACATTAACTGATGGACTGGAGTGGTGTGGATGACTTGTCTATTATTGTGATGTTTTTATCAGCTGTTTGGACTCTCATTCTGACGGCACCCATTCACTGCAGAGCATCCGTTTGTGAACAAGTGATGCAATGCTACATTTCATCAAATCTGATGAAGAAACATCCTCAGATCATCCAAGATGTAGATGAGTTTGAGTACATTTCTTAAAATTGAAGAGCAAGAATGTATATCTTCAATGCTTTTTCATACAGCATCGAATTGAGATTTGTGTTGATTGTGTGCACAGATCACATTCCCCCTCAACAGCGCGTCAGAGAGTCGTGAGCGTGCACAGATTTCTACTGCAAACCCTGCATCCGCATCACAAGAGACTACAAGAGCCGCGCGATTACACCGTGAGTGCACCATATCAGTAACTGGAACACATGGCATCTGCAGACTGAAAGAGTGTTTCTTCACTTTGTCTTAAAGGTGGCTTTATCAGAGCGCCTGCACTCCCTGGTGTCTGATATCACAAAAGGAAACAGTAAAGGAAGCAACTTCCTGCTGTCCAACTGAAGCCGAGGCGAAACACGGAGCCAGACCAAAGTCAGAAACATTACATCTAAAGGAAAAGATGCCTTAAAACCCCCTTTCCCTTTAAATAAACGTCCTATTAACAGATTCAGCAACGCAGCTTGTTATGGTTCAATAGCATTAACACGTTCTTTTGAACACATCTAATGATGACATAATGAAAAAGATTATTTACTGTTCGTTTTACAACATAACAAAGCGTTTATTGAATGTGTTTTGACATATAATCCTAATTGTAATGTGATCTACCTCGAAAGTATTTTATTATATTTAAAAAAATAATTCAAAATCAGTAAATAAATCAATCTAGCACGCTTATAATAAATAAATTAGTAAAATTTACTTTTTTTTAGTATATCAACTTGCATAGTAAATCTAATTTCATTTAAAAAGGTAACAGGCTATGTTTGTTGTTCATATATTAGTGTTATTTTGATTTTGTTGTGTGTGGTTTTATTGGTATTTTAAATGTGTGTGTATATAGTTATGTAACTGAAATCAAATAAAATGTACAGAAAAAAATCATATTTTCCTTCTAGTGACATGTTATTTATGGTTTTTAGATTTAGTTAGCTATACAACGATGTAACGTTATCTTATCGTAACGTGTGGATATTTAAAGTTTCATATCGAGTTTGCATTTTTTAACTTTTTTTACTTAATTCTGTATGAATTTATGTCTTTTATAGGTATTTTCTTTAGTTTTATTTTTAATAAATTTTATTTATTTTAGTAACGTTACTTCATCATACTACATGGAAATTAAATAATATATATATATATATATATATTTATAATAATAATATTTGGGTGTTTGGCTTAGTGTCATGTTAGAATATTTGTATACATTTAGTTGTTTTAATATTTTGAAATGTTTTTAGCTTTATTTTTTGTTTTCATTTAAATGTTTAGTTTTGAAATGTTGTTGTATGTATTTGTCATTTTATAATTTCTTCATTTTCTTAAATGTGTGTATATAGTATTTATAGAGTTTTAACTTATAGTTTTAGTATTTTTTTCTTATTTGTAAGTCTCTTTGGATAAAAGCGTCTGCTAAATGACTAAAAAGTAAGTAAAGTAAACTGATAAATGTGTAAGTACGAAAGATTTCGTCGATGAATGTTAGTCGCTCTCTTCAGATAAACACAGTCGCTTTGTTTTGATCGTTTAGCGCACTCGGTGTTGTCAGGGGCAACATTTGTTTTTCCGCTCCAAATCGCCTTTATTCCCATCACCGTCACCTCATTGGACGTTTCCCCCTTCAGGCCGTTGTTTTTATCGAGCTGTGATTGGCTACCGCATGTGTCAGTCAGAAACAACGCGATTCTATTGGCTGAATCCCAAGGACGCGATGTGAGAGATCATCTGTGGCTCGTGCACGTACAAGTGGATTTACTGATTTAGAGTGAATTCGATTCTTTAAAGTTCACGTTATGGAGAGAAATAAATGCGTTTAGACACATATATAGTCAAAGCCGTGTCCCGCGTGTGTTAATTAAGTGTTAAGGAGCCGTTAAAGTAGAGTTCGTGTTCCGATAGCAGCGTGTAACGGATTTACGGCTAACGTACGTTTGATAACATGCGCGCGCTATTGTGAGTACAGGTGTTTTATTACAGGTGTGTAGGACAGAAAAGTGCAGTAAACAGACTTTATGATGTGTGACTCTGGATCAGAGGAGGACGGAGGATCGACAGAGTCTGTCCGCAAGGTAACGTAACGTTAGGTGGACTTTCCGAGTCTGGCTCCATGAATATTACTTCATATGACACATTTGAATTTATTACTTATTGCTTAACATTAAAACCAGCTACGCAATAAGAAATAACAGGTTGATGCACTTACCCAAAAGTACCATGGTATTACCATCATAGCCTATTGTACCATAGTAACCGATTCAATATATTCACAAACTATGTATTTACATTATATTAAAATGATAACATGTTTTAGACGGGTACCATGACATTATTTGAAATCCTTGCTATGAAATTAAGTTAAAAAAAAAATCAAAATAGTTACACTTTACAATAAACATTAGTCAACGTAAACAATACTTGCACAGAATGTATTTATTAATGTTAGTTAATGGTAAGTTGAACATTTACTAGCTCATTACCGAAATCAAACTTTGTAACTTTTATGTTAACATTATATAATCGACTGTGAACATTTTTATTAACTATCATAAAGGTTAATAAATGTTGTAAAATATGTTGTTTATTGCTTGTTCATGTTAGTTAATGGATTAGCCAATGTCAACAAATGAGACCTTATTGTAAAGTGTTGTCATAAAAATAATATATATAATTTATTATTTTTGTATTTTATTTAGATTATATACATGAATTTTATTTGTTTTTGTACATACACATTAAATATTTTATTTATATTATATATGAATATGAGAGAACCGAACAGAAGTGCAATGGTTATATTCAAATGCTGAGAGAGGCAGTGAGATTAAATTCAAAATATGCAAATTTCAGGTGATGACATGACCTGTGTGTGTGTGTGTGTCTCTGTGTGTGTGTGTGTCTCTGTGTCTGTCTGTGTGTGTGTCTCTGTCTGTCTCTGTGTGTGTGTCTCTGTGTCTGTCTGTGTGTGTGTGTGTGTGTGTGTGTGTGTCTGTCTGTGTGTCTCTGTGTGTGTGTGTGTCTCTGTGTCTGTCTGTCTGTCTGTGTGTCTCTGTGTGTGTGTGTGTCTCTGTGTCTGTCTGTCTGTCTGTGTGTCTCTGTGTGTGTGTGTGTCTCTGTGTGTGTGTGTGTGTGTCTCTGTGCCTGTCTGTCTGTCTGTGTGTGTGTGTGTGTGTGTGTCTGTCTGTGTGTGTGTGTGTGTGTCTCTGTCTGTCTGTCTGTCTGTGTGTGTGTGTGTGTCTCTGTCTGTGTGTGTGTGTGTCTCTGTCTGTGTGTGTGTGTGTGTGTCTCTGTCTGTGTGTGTGTGTCTGTATGTGTGTGTGTGTGTGTGTGTGTGTGTCTGTATGTGTGCGTGTGTGTCTGTGTGTGTCTGTGTATGTGTGTGTGTGTGTGTGTGTCTGTATGTGTGCGTGTGTGTGTGTGTCTGTATATGTGTGTCTGTGTGTGTGCGCGTGTGTGTCTGTGTGTGTGTGTGTGTGTGTGTGTGTGTGCATGCGTGTGTGTGTGTGTGTGTTTTAGGGATGTGACCCTCTCGTCTCAACCCAGCGCAGCAGACTGCAGCAGCGGAGAGCTAAACTCAACCAGCAGATCAACCGAGAGCTTCATCTGCGGAGCGGAGCTGAAAACCTTTACAGGTATCAGTATATCTGCTAATACTGAGGTGCATGCTTTTCATAACGACACACACTATGCCCAACACCCCGCCTGACCCAGGACTAACAGGAAGTGACCCGTGACACGCCTCTCTGTTGATGTTGTGTTCTGTGTATTTATTGAGCGGTGGGTGGTATGACCAAAATCTTCCGTTAAAGTATGAGTTGCAAACATTTCACCAGAAATACTGCAATATAAATGGCATAGCAGAATGGCAACCAGTTGACATAGCGTATTTATATTTTACATGATACATATTGTTAATGTGACGCATGCAACACATTTTTTTCAGGGCCAGCAGTAATCAGAAGGTGAAGGAGACTGTTGCGTTAGAACTGAGCTTTGTGAACTCAAACCTTCAGCTTCTCAAAGAAGAACTAGAGGAACTGAACAGCAGTATGAACGTCTACCAGACTGAGAGGTTGTTCCACTTCAACTTTCTGGATCTGCACCTGACTCTCTTTATTCAAACATGGTTTACTTGGTTACCTGATAAGTTTCAGGATAACTTGGCAGCAGGGGCGTCACTAGACCCCTTTTACTGGGGCACGGTCCCAAGTTTAAATTTTAACAATTGACTTTATTTGTCAGTGTATTCATTTACTTTGATAATCGCGGGAAAAATAGTCTGTATGCAATGTAATAACCTAATTCACACGAGAGGGGCAATGCTTCCATCGCGAATATGAATGTGATTGGCTCCTGCGCTAAATCCCGCCTCTTGTTTTCATGCGAGCTCTCAGACTGAATGAAGAAAATTGAGTTATTGACTATATATTAAGTAAACAACTCATTATCATTTAGCCTATGTTAGCCTAACTAATGGAGTCTTTCCAAAATATTTTTCAAATTGTTACTGCCTTTCATTATTAATAAATACATTTAATACATTTAAAATTATATAAATGTATAATTATTAAACAAAATAAAGTTATTAAAACACAAAAAATTAAGTGTAACAGGGACATATATACAGGTGCATCTCAATAAATTAGAATGTCGTGGAAAAGTTCATTTATTTCAGTAATTCAACTCAAATTGTGAAACTTGCGTGTTAAATAAATTCAATGCACACAGACTGAAGTAGTTTAAGTCTTTGGTTCTTTTAATTGTGATGATTTTGGCTCACATTTAATAAAAACCCACCAATTCACTCTCAACAAATTATAATATGGTGACATGCCAATCAGCTAATCAACTCAAAACACCTGCAAAGGTTTCCTGAGTCTTCAAAATGGTCTCAGTTTGGTTCACTAGGCGACACAATCATGGGGAAGACTGCTGATCTGACAGTTGTCCAGAAGACAATCATTGACACCCTTCACAAGGAGGAGAAGACACAAACATTCATTACCAAAGAAGCTGTTCACAGAGTGCTGTATCCAAGCATGTTAACAGAAAGTTGAGTGGAAGGAAAAAGATGCACAACCAACCGAGAGAGACCGCAGCCTTATGAGGATTGTCAAGAAAATCAATTCAAGAATTTGGGTGAACTTCACAAGGAATGGACTGAGGCTGGGGTCAAGGCATCAAGAGCACCACACACAGACGTGTCGAGGAATTTGGCTACAGTTGTCTTCAGAGGCGTCTTACCTGGGCTAAGAGAAGAAGAACTGGACTGTTGCCCAGTGGTCCAAAGTCCTCTTTTCAGATGAGAGCAAGTTTTGTATTTCATTTGGAAACCAAGGTCCTAGAGTCTGGAGGAAGGGTGGAGAAGCTCATAGCCCAAGTTGCTTGAAGTCCAGTGTTAAGTTTCCACAGCAAACTCACCAGACCTGAACCCTATAGAGAATCTATGAGGTATTGTCAAGAGGAAAATGAGAAACAAGAGACCAAAACATCTTATGAAGTATTCTATTGTTGAGATGAATTGGTGGGTTTTTGTTAAATGTGAGACAAAATCATCACAGTTAAAAGAACCAAAGACTTAAACTACTTCAGTCTGTGTGCATTGAATTTATTTAATACACGAGTTTCACAATTTGAGTTGAATTACTGAAATAAATGAACTTTTCCACAACATTGTAATTTATTGAGATGCACTTGTATAGCGTATATAAATGCCTCCTCATTTTAAAACACCACCGCACGACACTGGTGCTATTATAGGCAGTACAATGTAATGCTCAAAAAATGAACCAACATTGTTTGGACTTGGCTGAGAAACCGGGCAATGCCTTTGTTTGTTTGTTTCTAGAATTAAACTGCATCTTTATTTAAGATTGCAGCCATAACGAATGATCTGGTTTCTGTCGCAGTGATTGTACAATTCTTAAAAGATGAAATATTCCATTGTTATCCATTGGTGGTATGTAAAGAGACTAAAGATGATGCAAGACAACTGATCGTCTCGGCTTTCATTATTTCCATACGGTGTACAGTGCCATTTATGCTGTAAACAATGTACATGTTCATGTTAATTGTGTTAAAGATACTTAAACATACTGCTGCAGTAGTCAGTCTTCCAGCGAGCTGCTTTGAGGAGTTTGGTATCACAGTTTGATAATAACTGGACAACTTGCTCTGTACCTGACTGAGAATCTCTGGATTATCCTGGAACTAAGACAAAGAAGTTCACGTTAGCATCACATAGGAATGACTCTTTATAATCATGCATTTCTCAAATAAGAACAACAGGTTTGGAGCATGTTAAACACATTTGTAGTTTTTTTTTAAAGAAATAGTTCATCCAAAATGAAAATGTGTTAAATTCACTCACCCTCAGTTCATCCAAGATATAGAGTTTGTTTCTTCATTAGATTTGGAGAAATGTAGCTCTGACTGTAGCTCAGGAACGGATGCTACTGCAGTGAATGCGTGCCGTCAGAATGCAGAGCTGATAAAAATCATCAAGACTCAACTCACACCAGGTAAAGGATCTTTGTCATTTCGACTGCTCATTCTGACGGCACCCATTCGCTTCAGGAGCATCCGTTGGCAAAAACTGAGAGACTGATGGAGGATGCTTACATTCTCCAAGTCTGATGAAGCTCAAACTCAAACTCGGTCTTCATCAAACATTTACATTTACATGACTCATCTTTAATGTCGTACAGTGACCCGGTACAGTGTCCCATGATTCCACTGGGGTTGAAAGAGACTAAAGAGATCGACATGACCGTCCCTCTTCAGGTGAGATAAACGCAATTACATGTCAACTCAATCAGTGTTTAAATCTGTCTGGAAACACTTCTTCTCCCGTCGTTTCATCAGGATTTCATTGGTGAACATTACAGTGAGGACGCGTCTCTGTACCTGACTGAGATCCGGGATTTCATGGAACTTTTACAGGTCAGTTGCACTGTCAACATCGCAAGCAGGACCTGTCCTGATTTAACATTTCACTAAACTGATTATATCGACTGTATAATTGAACGGGAATGTGTATTAAAGCTAAACTAAATGAAAGAAATCCATGTCCTCGCTCTTATGTGGGTTTATCAAAGTGCATTTGGCTAAAGTAGCTCGAAGCTGTTGTTACAACACATCTACGATCACGAGGGAATCATCAGTGCTGTTTTACCTTTACTGCTGGAGGGACAATACTTACATAATGCAGCTTTAAGAAGATCACTGCAGTACGTTTGGATATCATCTCGTCCTAGAAAACAATAAAAGTGATTATACTGCCCTACATCATATTTGCTGAATTAAATCCAATACTCGTTTCGTGCTGATTCCAAAAACTGTTGCCGTTTTGCTCAATTTCTCAAAAAATATTATGCATTTCATAGCATTTTTGCTTTTGACAACCATGTGTACGGTCTTCAGCCTAGATTACAACTAACTGTTCGTTTAATTCTCAGCCTGTTTTCATATGTATGAACGATTCAGAAGACATGCATGAATTCCATTCCTTTGCAGATTCCAAGTTAAATTAATCATTTTTTGTATTTAAAACTTTTGACCTTTGACTGCTTTTGTTATTTTGGTAAGTGCATTAAAAGTGATGCATTTATCAGACGCTTTTATCCAAAGCGACCTATTCAGGTTATACATGTTTTCATCAGTATTTGTGTTCTCTGGGAATTGAACCCACAACCTTTTGCGCTGCTAACGCAATGCTCTAACCACTGAGCCACAGGAACATTGTTCATACATACAGTATATATCATTTGAAGAATTTTGTTATTATTTTGTGGAAAAAATTGAAAAGTTGTATTTATATTTTTGAACTCAGCATCATCAAATTAGATAATATTAGGCCTTTTGTGCAAATCAGCAGAATTTTTGGTCAAG
>CM049816.1:2546763-2621763 GCA_027422435.1 Schizopygopsis pylzovi
ACGGCGCTGCAGCTGTGACACTCTCTCTCTCTCTCTCTCTCTCTCCTCCCTCTCACACACACACACCAAACGCTGCAGCTGGGACTCTCTCTGTCTCACTCACACACACGCGCGCACACACAACGCTGCAGCTGGGACTCCCTCTCTGCACACACACACACACACACACCACACACACACACGGCGCTGCAGCTGTGACACTCTCTCTCTCCCTCTCTCACACACACACAACGCTGCAGCTGGGACTCTCTCTCTTAGAGCTGCACAATTAATCGTTAAAAGATCGCGAATCTCGATTCGACCCCCACGCGATCTTAATCCAGCATTTATACGATTCAGCCAATTATATTTTCACAAGGACAGGAGACGAGCATGACTCGTCTGATCTCGAGATAACACGCAATCACTCACAGCGGGCGTGATGACGCCTGATGTCACATGCGTTTTGCGCGGGCAGCGGCCAGATGTGCTTGTTACCTGCACCAGAACAGTGGATGCGAGTCATGCATAGGGTTGGGTACCGAAACCCAGTACAACATGACACCCGGTACCTATGGAACCGGTATGTACCGAATCAAAACGCAGATTTTGGTGCCTCATTTCGGTGCCATGCCTGAGCGATCGGTTGAAATATTTGTCCTTTGTTTCTCCGAAACGGACGTAAGAAGCATCATCACCGGCACCACACGTGCAAAATAATTTCCTGACTGAGAAAATGCACATTAGACTCACTTTGGAAAGCTCCAACAAATCTTTATAGTAAGTTAACCGAGTGTGCAGTTTTCACATTCAGACTTAAAAGCACAACTCAGGGAATGAGAGTATTTGAGGAGCGCATGAATGCAGTGATTACACTTACTCTGACGACCATTCCATTTACGAGCTACGCTACTACTTACTTCATGGGCTACTTAAACATCGATTAGCAATGGAATATAAATATACTTAATTAATTATGAAAATACCAGAGATGGCTTGAATAACACAGATAAACTATGCATTGTCGTAGTCGAGTGTTTATTGTATTTATTTTATCATTCACAACGTTTATATCTTCTATTTACTTATCGATATCACGGTGGGAAAAAGAGTTTGCTGCCTTTGTGGCTGGATCTGTGAATTTTCTGTGCGAGGGAGCTTCCCCCCCCCGGTTTTCACAGACCAGCTTGAACCTAGTGCTAGACTAAAATGTAACTCGTAGCTGTTTTAACTGAAATAAACTTGCACTGACTGATCCTAAAATATATCAGTGCATTTGTTTTGTCTCAAGATGCACACCAGTAATGTTTTTTTTTTTTGAGCGTGTTTATAAAAATTACTTAAAAAAAAATGTCTTTACATTATTACATAATTTATTACATAAAGAGTATTGTGTCTTATTTTACTGCTACTTTACTGCTGTTTGATAACCTAATGTTCAGGGGTAAATCTTTAAAATAAAAAAAGTTCTCCAGAATCGTGAGAGAATCGTGATCTTTATTCTAAGCAAAAAAATCGTGATTCTCATTTTATCCAGAATCGTGCAGCTCTACTCTCTCTGTCTCACTCACACACACGCGCGCGCGCGCACACACACGCGCGCGCGCACACACAACGCTGCAGCTGGGACTCCCTCTCTCTCACACACACACACACACACACACACACACACACGGCGCTGCAGCTGTGACTCTCTCTCTCTCTCTCTCCCTCTCACTCACACACACACACGGCGCTGCAGCTGTGACTCTCTCTCTCTCTCTCTCTCTCTCACACACACACACACACACACACACACTCTCTCACACACACACAACGCTGCAGCTGGGACTCTCTCTGTCTCACTCACACACGCGCGCACACACAACGCTGCAGCTGGGACTCCCTCTCTCACACACACACACACACACACACACACACACACACGGCGCTGCAGCTGTGACACTCTCTCTCTCCCTCTCTCACACACACACAACGCTGCAGCTGGGACTCTCTCTTAGAGCTGCACAATTAATCGTTAAAAGATCGCGATCTCGATTCGACCCCCCACGCGATCTTAATCCAGCATTTATACGATTCAGCCAATTATATTTTCAAGGACAGGAGACGAGCATAACTCGTCTGATCTCGAGATAACACGCAATCACTCACAGCGGGCGTGATGACGCCTGATGTCACATGCGGTTTTGCGCGGGCAGCGGCCAGATGTGCTTGTTACCTGCACCAGAACAGTGGATGCGAGTCATGCATAGGGTTGGGTACCGAAACCCAGTACCAACATGACACCGGTACCTATGGAACCGGTATGTACCGAATCAAAACGCAGATTTTGGTGCCTCATTTCGGTGCCATGCCTGAGCGATCGGTTGAAATATTTGTCCTTTGTTTCTCCGAAACGGACGTAAGAAGCATCATCACCGGCACCACACGTGCAAAATAATTTCCTGACTGAGAAAATGCACATTAACTCACTTTGGAAAGCTCCAACAAATCTTTATAGTAAGTTAACCCGAGTGTGCGGTTTTCACATTCAGACTTAAAAGCACAACTCAGGGAATGAGAGTATTTGAGGAGCGCATGAATGCAGTGATTACACTTACTCTGACGACCTTCCATTTACGAGCTACGCTACTACTACTTCATGGGCTACTTAAACATCGATTAGCAATGGATTATAAATATACTTAATTATTATGAAAATACCAGAGATGGCTTGAATAACACAGATAAACTATGCATTGTCGTAGTCGAGTGTTTATTGTATTTATTTTATCATTCACAACGTTTATATCTTCTATTTACTTATCGATATCACGGTGGAAAAAGAGTTTGCTGCCTTTGTGGCTGGATCTGTGAATTTTCTGTGCGAGGGAGCTCCCCCCCCCCGGTTTCACAGACCAGGCTTGAACCTAGTGCTAGACTAAAATGTAACTCGTAGCTGTTTTAACTGAAATAAACTTGCACTGACTGATCCTAAAATATATCAGTGCATTTGTTTTGTCTCAAGATGCACACCAGTAATGTTTTTTTTTTTTGAGCGTGTTTATAAAAATTACTTAAAAAAAAATGTCTTTACATTATTACATAATTTATTACATAAAGAGTATTGTGTCTTATTTTACTGCTACTTTACTGCTGTTTGATAACCTAATGTTCAGGGGTAAATCTTTAAAATAAAAAAAGTTCTCCAGAATCGTGAGATGAATACGTGATCTTTACTTCTACAGCAAAAAAAATCGTGATTCTCATTTTATCCAGAATGCGTGCAGCTCTACTCTCTCTGTCTCACTCACACACACGCGCGCGCGCGCACACACACGCGCGCGCGCACACACAACGCTGCAGCTGGGACTCCCTCTCTCTCACACACACACACACACACACACACACACACACGGCGCTGCAGCTGTGACTCTCTCTCTCTCTCTCTCCCCTCTCACCATCACACACACACACGGCGCTGCAGCTGTGACTCTCTCTCTCTCTCTCTCTCTCTCTCCACACCACACACACACACACACACACACACACACACACACAACGCTGCAGCTGGGACTCCTCTCTGTCTCACTCACACACGCGCACACACACACACACACACACACACACAACGCTGCAGCTGGGACTCCCTCTCTCACACACACACACACACACACACACACACACACACACACACACACACACGGCGCTGCAGCTGTGACTCTCTCTCTCACACACATTTACACACACACACACACACACACACACACACGAAGCGCAAAACTCCGCATTTGAACAGTCAATAGCAAATACTTAAACTAATAACACACATACAGTCGTACAGTTGCTGATTCAGAAGCCCAGATTGTCAGAGCAAAGTCAGAATTATCTCTCATAGGTTCACGAAACTGTCGTCCATAAAATGTTGCTTTTCTGTTGCAAGTAATCTTAATGATTCCTAAATGCATCAACACTACTGCGTTTACTGAAACCACGCCTTCTTTCCTTGCGCAAACATTTGGGCTGCGTTATGCAAATATTTCCACATCATGACGTATACATGTGGGGGGGTGATTGAATGAGCGTTTTAGGGGGGCGTGGCAGAATCTTAACTTTGATAAATAACATCTCTTTAGTTTTGAGACTTTAGTCTTTGACTTCAGTGATTTTATATATGCACAATCAGCTTGAAACACTCAACAGAAATAAAAACTTGAAATCGCATCATATGACTCCTTTAAGGTCCAAAATTGTTAGGAGTACAAATGAGGACTTTAAGAGGCTGAAGAGTTTCTTTAGCAGTGGAGAACATGGACGAAACATGAAGAGGGAGAAGAAATGTGTTAATGAGTTAACTAGATACTACACATTAGATCGTGCAGGGATCATGTTTGTGACAGATCTTATTAAGAGACATGCTTAACATCTCCTGACACTGTGCAGAAATGCCATAGCACCAGAAATGGATGTAATCACTACATTAACATATTAGGAAACTGGAAAAATGCAACTATGCAGCAGCGATGATTTGGGTCTGTTACAGCACTTTCAGAACCTTATTGTGTTGCTGTTCATTTCCTGTAAAATACGTTAAGTATGGTAAATAAAAAATGCATAAAGTGTGTGTGTGTGTGACAGAGAGAGAGCGAGTACAGTAAAAATTACGCCTGTAATTTCAAAGTGAAGGCTTATAATAAACTCAACTCTTAAAAGCGCTTTTATTTCCTTCTTGGACAACCAACCAATCACAGTCTTCAAAAGACTGTATCTTACCTAGCAACAGGGTCAGGCCCCGCCTCCTCACCAAGATAAAAGTGTTTGTCTTTTCCTCGCTCAGAGTTGCTCTCAGATTGGTCCTGGATCACTTTTAAGCTAAATTAGGAGCTTTCTAAAAGAATACGGGCCCTGATCTACTTTCTTAATACATGTTCCTGTTTGTATTGTGCTCGTCATTCTAAAGAAACAATCTTTTATTATGATCATTTTCATTAAAATTGCAGACTGACTGATATTGTTTGTAACAACTAACAGGTATGTCTGATGAAGATGATGATGATGATGATGATGAGGTCGAGAGATTAAAGCTCTCGTACAGGTTCACACCAGACGGCCGGAAAAACTCAATCTTCATGATCCAGAGGACAAACGCAGACTCGGTTTGTCGTGGGATGCTTTTCAGTGATGTACAGTTTCAGTGCAGGTGAAAATATACTGATTTTATTTCATTTTGAAGGTAAAGCTCATCTGCGTAAAGCCATCATACGTCACGAGGAAGCCCTGCGTCTTCACAGCGTGTGTAAAATGCTTCGAAAGATGGACATTCTGCAAGGAGGTTCTGTCACACGTTCATGCACGCTCGCTGGAGAAATACTCGGATATTGATCAGGAAGATGATTTCTGTGAGGTCGCAGAGGCTCCGGAGATCCAGTGTGAGTGTTTAATATGCTAATCACGTTAAAAAGTCATTTGCACGTTACTATACTACTCATACTAACCTCCCATCAGGTTTATTATCATCATCATCTAAAACTAAAACCACCAAAAATTGTTACTGAAAATAAAATAAACATTAACTGGAATAAAATTATACACTGAACAAAATGATTTGCCCCCATTTTTCATGAGCTGAACTCTAAGATCTAAGACTTTTCTATGTACACAAAAGGCCTATTTCTCTCAAATATTGTTCACAAATCTGTCTAAATCTGTGTTAGTGAACGAGATAATCCATCCTCCTCACAGCTGTGGTCATATCAAGATGTGATTAGACAGCATGATTATTGCACAATAAAAGACCACTCTAAAAATGTGCAACTAACCGGTGCTGAAAGGGTGGTTTCATGACCCTTTAATAAAACAATACTAGTATCTCAGTGATACTAAAATAACACTACTCTACATTATGCAGTATGCATACTTTTGTCCACAATGCTGTGTGCTTAACTTTAGCCTCCATTTCTAGTGTGATAATTGAACTAGAAGTGATTACGGTGCCATTTTTGGCTCTATTTGTAATTAAATATTGCACTGCGGAGTACATACTAAATGCAGCTATTTGTTTTTAACAAACATTGTGGTAAAACAGCATGCATGAAGTAGCATTTCAAACAGCAGTATATTGTCGTATGACATTGCTAACATATATGCATGCTCAATTCCACATTATTTTGTGTTTGTCTTTTTTTATGTCTAGTTTATATATGAAGTTATTTTAGTGCATCAGGTTAGACTAAATGAAAACATTTATTTGGCAACTAGCTGAAATAAAATAAGTTTGTTTTTATATATATCGTATTATATTTCAGCTAAAATGTATTACAGGTAATGTTTTTTGACGGTTTTAGTTACAGTAAACTATAATAATCCTGCACATGATTTGCATATGCACTGCAGAGGTAATGTATGTAATGATGTAAACATAGGTTTTTTTTGTCTTGACCCCTGACCTTTGACCTGTCTCCTACAGCTCACACACAGCAGAAGCCTGACATTCAAAACTCCTGATTTCAGCAGTGTCGCAGTGACTGATATCTTCCACCGACTGGTAACTCTCACACAAACACTGTAATGTGCTGTAAATGTTCCAGACGTGTTTAATGTTCACCTCTGTTGTGCGTGTGAAGGGGCCGCTGTCTTTGTTCGCCGCTCGTAATCGCTGGGTGCGGCGGCACGCGTGTTTGGTTCGAGGAGAGGCGGGGCTCGGGCTCACGCTTCGAGGTGATTCGCCGGTTCTGGTTGCTGGGGTGTTGCCAGGGGGGTGTGCTGCGGTAAGAGATGTCATTAGTGACAGTAACATTTAAAATGCTTGTTGTTATTACTACATGATGCATCATGAGCGTGTTTTAGGAGGCGGGACTCCGTGAGGGCGATTATATCGTGGCGGTGAACGGCGCAGACTGCAGGTGGGCCAAACACGCTGAGGTCGTTCACGTGCTGAAGAGCTGCACAGAGAGAGAACTAGAGCTGGACGTCATCACTCTACAGTCACACGAGGTACGTGTGAAATAATTAAAAAATAATGATTCCTCGATTTTAATCGATTCTCATTTTTATGAAGCAATATCGATCCTAAGAATCGATTAGTTCAGCCTGTTTTCAGTTAATGAACGGAATATTGTAGAAAACCACCCATTCAACAAATCACAATAAGCTTTGATACCTTTGATATGAAGTAGGGCTGTGCGATATGACGATATGTATCGGATGGACGAAATAAAAACTCTATCGTTTCATATTGTGTTCTATCGTTTATATCGTGGTGTCGCAAAATACATTGTTTCCGGTAAAACCTTTTCATCATTTGAGTGACTGATCTTTATACGCCGCCCACCACGAGACGTGACGAGAGACAGAACGACCACAAAACCAGGAGCTCGTTACTAAACGAGGACTACATCTGTAGCACGGTCACGCGTTTTTAACCACTGCAGTTTTAAAACAACCGATTTTAAGCCGTTGAAACACAATCAACAGAGCTATATGCGTGCGCGTCTCTTTCTGTGTGAGAGGAGCGCCTTTTCTTTTTTGCCGACTTTGAACAATTACATAAACACACTTATATGCGTCAGAATCCCCGTCTTCGCAAGTATCCTCATAAACACAGTGATTTAGGTCTTAAGAGAGAGTAAACGGCAGAAAGAGAAACACAATGTAACAGTGTATTAGATCCGGACTTCGCTCTTAAAGGGGAAGCGTTCCAATATTCGTTCTGTCTGCCATTCATGCTAATCACAAATTTTTTAGTTTTTTTTTCTCTCTCTCTTTAGGCTTGTATTAGTTTGATATTGACATTGGTGACAAGGATTATGAAAATTATATGGTATTAAAGATTTTAATATTTAAAAAAAAAACTGAAAAATAAAAAAATATCACTATCGTGATATATATTGTTATCGTGATATAAAATTTGTCATATCGTGATATAAGATTTTGGTCATATCGCCCCCCCCTAACATGAAACCTACCCTTGTCCAAATACCCACGCGTGCGGTCTTTGCACTTGACCACTTATATGATGTATTCCCTGTATTTGGCCCAAGTGTTCAAGTGAGGATGAAGACCACAAGTGTGTGTCGAATTTTACAATTGCTAATGTTGTAGAACATAAATATCACCACTACTCATCTCTGCACCAATAAAATCATGTGAAACACTTTGTTTTTCTACCAAATCATGTGTGATCATATCTAATTATTATATGTGACCTTGTACCATAAAATCAGAAATAAGGGTCAATTTTTTCTAAATTTAGATTTATACGTGATCTAAAAGCTGAATAAATAATCTTTCCATTGATTTGTGGTTTGTTAGGATAGGACAATATATCTGAGATACAACTATTAGAAAATCTGGAATCTGAGGGTGCAAAAAATATATAAATATTGAGAAAATCACCTTTAAAATTGAAGTTCTTAGCAATGCATATTCCTAATCAAACATTAAGTTGTTTTGTATGTATTTACTAAATATCTTCATGGAACATGATCCTTACTTAAAGGTGCACTGTGTAATATTTAGGATGATCTATAGACTGAAATACAATATAATATACATAACTATGTTTTCAGAGGAGTATAAAGACCTTACATAATGAACCGTTATGTTTTATTACCTTAGAATGAGCAATTTATATCTACATACACCAATTTATAGCAACATACAGCAATTTACATCTATATATGTTGGTGGTTGGTGGTGGTTGAGGAGAGACCCCCCCCACACATGATTGTAAAGCGCTTTGGTGTATAGCAATACACAATAAAGCGCTATATAAATGCTTCATTCATTCATTGATGTTGTTCTTGCGTAAAACACTGACACAAGGATGAACAACTAACAGTAATATTTGAATTGACATCGTTTATTGAATAATTAAGTAAATATAATTCGTAATTTACCTTTGTAAAGAAACCTCATTGCTCTCTGATGCTGAGCCCTGTATCGCCACCATAGCTTCTCGGAGGGGGGGGGAGGGGGGGGGGCTGAGCCGTTGGTTGCAATTCACAACCTCAACCGCTAGATGCCGCCAGAATCTACACACTGCACCTTTAATACCCTAATGATTTTTGGCATTGAAGAAAAATGTATAATTTTGACCCACACAATGTATTTTTGGCTATTGCTAGAAATATACCCCAGCGACTTAAGATTTGGTCCAGGGTCACATAATAATATTCAACTTACATTATAAAGGTTTCCGTGACCTCTCGGCAAAAATCTCATGATTTATTCCAAAACATGATGCATGATGGGATACACCAAGCCTGTAACAGTGCTCCAGAGCGGTGTTCGAGATTTATGTGTGTTAAGGGCACTGCGCTTTGCTGTTTTTAAGACCTGGGACAGTCTTGCGCACTTACTTCCGGTCTTACCACGCGCTCTCAAGTGGCCAAGACCGCACGTGTGGGTATTTGGACAAGGCAAAAGTCTCAGGTTTCAAATTCTTACCATTTGATTACAGTATTCAATGTCATTTTGGTGGCGTTTAATGTGGAGTGACCGATTGCTGTAGCTCCTCAGTTCAGGAGAAATGTGTGTGAAGTGATCATCTCCACCGCTTTAATTACAGTTTCAGCATAAAATAAACATCCGAAGGTATGTTAAAAGACAGAGTGCAACTTACCGAAATCGGTATCCTGTCTTATGTAATCACTTAATCAGTGCAAAGATCTTAATATAACATCTTGTAAACAATATGTCAAATAGAAGGTCCAGCCCGGTACTAGCAAGGTGCACCTAATAAAGTGGCCAGTGAGTGTATAACATATGCATTATCATTTGTTACTGTTCTTCAGTGTTTAATTAATGCTTCAAAGTTTTTATGTCACCATTTAAATGTTTCAATTTCAAAAAAACGGATTGGGGTAGGAATATTATAATGTATAATAATCGATATTGAATTGAATCAGATTGAAAGACGAATCAAAACCCAGCCTTAGAAATAATAGAGCCTTTCATATGTAATAATACCCCAAGAAATATGTTTTTTGAATTGGAACAGCTTATTTAATCTTTACACAAAATCTGGAAAAAAAATTTTTTGTTGAGTATCATAACACATCAGGCTTGTATGGCTCATATACTCTGATATAGTGAGAAAACGGCTTGATGAAATTCTGATGCTTGTCATGTAAATACATGTTGGGAGCTAGATTAACTAGATCAGATTTAAAGCTGTAGATCATGTTTTCCTAGGTTGTGAGGAGGACTGTCGGAGGAGAGCGGGACGGGAATACGAGCGCGGATCCTCGTCTCTGTGGAACTGGAGCTGGAGGAGCGGCGGCGTCACCAAGAGACTCGGAAGCACCTCCAGCCTTTCCTTCGGTAACTTCAGAGAGAGCGAATCCATGTTCTGAAAGCACCGTTTTACTGACCAGAGCACAATTATCAGATACAGTTATGTGTTAGGAGCTGAACGAAAATGAGCTGGTTTAGATGAACATCCTGACACAATTCTACATGCACTTCATCATGTAAAGTTATTCAGAAGGATTTAATTAGACATGTAGCACTATGCTGTCATAGTTCAATGCTTTCAGAAAATAGTGTCTTGCAGCAGCTCCAGATGGCATTAAACCAGCGGTTCTCAATTCCAGTCCTCGCGCCCCCCCGCTCTGCATATTTCGTATGTTACTCTTATCACTTCAGATGTTTGTTCTATTGGAACGTAAGTGCCCTGCGAAGTGGACAAAACAGGATATTCCTCCATGATTCCAGTTCGAAGCGAACGTATATATTCCATTCAAAGTGCATTGAAGTGTGCAAGACGTGAATTAAAATTGTATATATTTACAGAGGTATATGATGTCACACTCGTCCGTGCGTGAAGACGTCACGCAGCGCAAATCCATGAATGAATGTTCCGAAATAAAGTAAACTTCAGCGGATTTCCCTGCTCAGGGAGTAGGGAGCAATGGACCCTGTGTAGGGAGCAATGGGACCCTGTGTAGGGAGCAATGGACCCTGTGTAGGGAGCAATGGACCCTGTGTAGGGAGCATGGACCCTGAGTAGGGAGCATGGACCCTGTGTAGGGAGCAATGGACCCTGTGTAGGGAGCAACGGACCCTGTGTAGGGAGCAACGGACCCTGTGTAGGGAGCAACGGACACTGTGTAGGGAGCAATGGACCCTGGTAGAGAGCAATGGACCCTGAGTAGGGAGCAATGGACCCTGTGTAGGGAGCAATGGACCCTGTGTAGGGAGCAACGGACACTGTGTAGGGAGCAATGGACCCTGTGTAGGGAGCAATGGACTCTGTGTAGGGAGCAGTGGACCCTTTGTAGGGAGCATGTCAATCGGAACACAGTTCATGCACGGAGTGCACTTCTAACAAGCTGATTATCTGAATCAGGTGTGTTAAAGAGAGACATGCAAAATATGCAGAGCGGGGGGGCGCGAGGACTGGAATTGAGAACCTCTGCATTAAAGGAATTAGTGCGGTGGCCATATGTGCCATTTATACAGGACACGTCCTGGATTTTATATTGCCTAAATCATCCAAAGTAATTTGACCAACAACATGTACATAATCCAATTCATGATGCGTGAGAACGTGGGATTTATATAAAACGATCAAAGCGATGCAAATACATGTTTGTTCGTTCATTCGAAGCGGTGCTGCGCAGACGATCATTGTATGACAGCAAAGAACCGCGAGAGTGATTCGAAAGCATAAGCAGTACCGTTTCTAGGCATAGGCAAGCTAGGCGGTCGCCTAGAGCGCCACCAGCTGGAGGGGCACCAATGAGCGCACGTACTGCCCCTACAGGTGGGCAGTCGTGGCTCGAGGTGGGCAGTCGTGGCTCTAGTGGATAGAGCGTCGGACTTGTAACCCGAGGTTGTGGGTTCGAATCTCGGCTCCGGCAGGAATTGTCCACGACTGAGGTGAGACCCTTGAGCAAGGCACCGAACCCCCGACTGCTCTGATTGTTGCATGCAGAGTTTGGATTTGGAGCACTCAGCAATGCTATTCGATCTATGGGTTCTGTCAGTGTTTTGGCAAGGTAAGGCTTTTTTTGCCATACAAGTTCAAAGGCCAATAGAAAATATTGGTACATAAAAAGTGCACAAAAACAGTATTTTGTTCAGGCAGTATTTGTGGCAGTCGACAAATCATGTTTCATGTGAAACTGGTATAAAAGGTGTGCGTTTTTGTGCCAATGCATCATTAAAGGTTCAGTGTGTCGTGTAATATTCCCATATAAAAAACGTACAGCCAATTAAAAAATATTTGTGTAGTAAAAATCGCTAATTCATAAGATCAATATATACTTTATTAAACTGCAATTTAACGAATCCGAAATTTGTAACGTGTAGTTTTTATATTAGTGTTAATACTATGACAACCAATTTGTAAATGTAGCAATGTTGTTATTTAAGATTTGAGTGTTTACATAATCAGTTTAATTTTATTTTGTATGTAATCTTAATTATCTTTTTAGGTTGTGGGAGTTGGATGGGGGGGGGCTAATAGGGATTTCGCTCTCACGAATGTCATACAACGATCAATCTTCACCGTGCAAACAGCCAAAACCGGGATATTTTAGGCAATATAGAAATCATGGCAAGACGCGTCCCGTAAGAATGGCCCGTATGGTCACCCTAGGAATTAGTCACCCAAGAATGAAAACTAGCTGAACATGTGTTCACTCTCGGGCTATCCCAGATGTAGATGAGTTTGTTTCTTCATCAGGTTTGGAGAAATGTGTCTCAGCAATGGATGCTCTGCAGTGAATGGGTGCCGTCAGAATGAGAGTCTGATAAAAACATCACAATAATCCACAGTCCATCAGTTATAACCGCTTGAGAAGACAAAAGATGTGTTTGTGAGACGTTATTACCTTCAGACCATTGCTTGCAGCTAAAAATACAGATCCACAGTTCTGGATCAGGAGAGAAATCTGCACAGATCAAGCACCATTTACAAGCTGAAACAGTCCAAAACAGCAGATTGTGGGAGGATTTTGATGTGAGAAACGACAGGAGATGGACTTTTTCTCTGGAAGAAGATTATTATGGAATATGGTCTTTAAGTCGAAAGCAACAGTTTAAAGTTAAAACGTCTTGCTGGATTAGTTTCTGCTTTGTCTTCTCCAGATGTTAACTGATGGACTGAAGTGATGTAGATTATCGTGACGTCTTCATCAGCTGCTTGGACGTTTTGAGCAAATGTTCATTTTTAAGTGAACTATTCCTTTAAGAATGTATTTTTGCACAGAAAACGGTTATGGGTTTATTAGGTCTGTTTTGCGTGTGTATTTTATGTTTATTAGTTGTTGTCAGAAGTGATTTGTTTCCCATCATTGCCTTGATGATTTAAAACTGATATCCTGTGCACTCTTTATCATGACAAATAAATCAAGTGTTTCATTTAAATGCACATTGTGCTCATTTACATACACAACAGTGAGCTCTAGGAGAAGGTAGTTTGAGTCTTCTTATAAATAGGCAACAATTTGAAAACATCAATCTCAAAATAAACTCTTTTGTTAAAGGGATCCCTGGGTATTAAGACTTGCATGGCTTAATATAACGTAATTGATGTATTGTACTGAAATATGTCATAGAAAACACATGAATGTTTGTTCATTTAAAAAATCACATCGTTTTATACATATTTTCGACTGGGGTTTGTGCCATTTTTCTGATGACGTAAAATATTTGCACTCTAGAGCTCTACCTGTTACTATTTTTACCACGATACAACTCTGAATAGACAACTGGGAAAATAAATACTGATATCATATGATGACCACAGCTGCTGAAAGAGCTTACAGGTGGCGATGGATATAAGTATGGGGTTAAACCAAATGCTGTACCATGGATCCCCCCCCCACACACACACGCACACACACACACACACACACACACAAGGAGTCTAAACGCCTCTGATATGGAGTAAGATCCGCGCTGAGAAACTCCTCTAGCGGCCGCGGCGTTTTCATCCTAACACGTTTCTCGTCTCAGCCGTTTGTAAACTCTCTGTCAGGAGCTGTGCTCTACTAAAAGACTCGAAGGCATCAGGGCTAAAGTAGAGAGAGAGAGAGAGAAGGTAGTTTTATTCGTCCACAGGCATCTTCCCATTCTTTTCTCCTCTTCTTATCGCTGGGAAAGTCTTACATTGCTTCTCTTGTTGCCCTTCGACTGAAAATTACAACCATAAGCCACACAATGTGGTATCGTATCAGTATTTTATTTTCTGATTTGTGTTTCGGTAAAAAGCCAAAGGCTATAGAAATAAGCGCCAGTAGCTCACTGAGTGATGTCATCGACGCAGAATGCACTGTGGCACCCAAAAACAATGTTGATTTCTTTAAAATAACAAATCTTTCATGGGTTTTCTACTACATATTTAAATAAGAGACATCCTTTACGTTCTATTAAGCTATACATGTCTTAATACCCGGGATCACTTTAAGACAGAGATGTAAAACACACCCTGTACATTCCTCACAAATACTCCAGCTGATGCACTTTTGGGACAAAGTCAGGCTCATTTTGTTGAATCCTAATAATGATGTTGTTTGGGAGTCAATGACATTCAAGTCTTGACCCAGAAGCTCTCAGGATGACATTCATAAGGAAGTATTCTAACAGCTGACTCTCGTCGCAGTGGGGATCGCAGGAATGAATATGCAGTAAACAGTGATGAAATATGAGCTATTGCTGCCAAATGTGTTTGGATTCTACACGGAGTGGCTCCCCAGACACACGACTGTACTGGGAAATGAGACGGATCCGATCTGGACAGTTTCTAATCTATTACAATAGACAAGGCCGAGTAAAGTAACGCAGCAGAGAATGGTGCTCAAACTAAACCTGATGAACAGTGTTTCAGACTGTAATCAGTGACTTCACCACTAGAGAGCAGCATCAGGTTACGCTTTGACATGAAAACATCATGCACACTTCTCAGTCAATGCCAACTTTCCACTGAATATGCAGAATCTGAAAACATTATTCATCTTGGGTAATGTAAATCAAGTACAAGCTTTTTTTTATAGGGACAAAATCATTAAATCATGCACTTTTTAATGAAATCATGGTCATTTAATGATAGCGATTTTTCTATTTTACATATTTAAATGTATTATTTGAACTGGAATGTGTTTTTATAGAACTATTAGGTTGTTTTTTTTACATTATTCATGTGTTATTTAGAGAAAAAGCCACATTTCAAATCAGTTTTTTTTTTTTTTTTACATTTAAAAATATTATAAAACTAGGTAATGTGAGGAAATATCGGTGCAATTGACTGACAAAGTGCCAAAATTATGTTATTAAAAACGTAAGAAATTGAATGTTATTATTATTGCTTAATGAAATCAAATTTAATGACAAGGACTTTTTATTTTACAATTTATATAGTATTATTTGACTTCTGCAATAGGTAGGTTTTATACAGTTTTTTACATTATTCAAATTGACTTGCCTCATTCATATTTCTGATAAGTGTTTATCTTTGAATATATAAAACAAATGTTGTAATGTATGGAAATATTAGTGCATTTGACTACAGACTGTATTTAGTTAGATACAATGAATATATAAATTGTTATTGACCACCCCCCACTGACCATCGACACCTCGACTGTGGAGAGAGTCAGCAGCACTAAATTCCTGGGGGTGCACATCACAGAGGACCTCACCTGGACTACCAACACCAAGTCTATCTCCAAGAAGGCACAACAGCGCCTACACTTTCTCCGCCGGCTGAAAAGAGCAAGCCTCCCTCCACCCATCCTCACCACCTTCTACAGGGGTACCATTGAGAGCGTGCTGACCAGCTGCATCACTGTCTGGTACGGAAACTGCTGTGCAGCAGACCGCAAGACCCTCCAGCGGACAGTGAACACCGCTGCAAAAATCATTGGTGCCCCTCTCCCCTCCATCCTGGACATTTATAAAAAATAAATACACGATGCTCCAGCAAAGCAAAAAGTATCGTGGAGGACCCCACCCACCCCTCCCACAGTCTCTTCCAGCTCCTACCCTCAGGTAGACGGTACCGGAGTATCAGAGCCCGCTCCGCCAGACTGCTCAACAGCTTTTTCCCCAGGCTGTGAGAGCCCTGAACTCACATCACACAGCCCCTCTCTGAAACCCCAAACAACACCCCCCCCCCCCCCCCACCTTACCACATCTCAGGAAAAACTGTTAAACTTTTTCTCTGTGGAATTCAGGTGAGCGGGCCTGCACAAGCCACCTGTAGCAACACACTCTCCTCTACATGCACTAGACACTTTCACACACCATTGTGTGTCCATAATCCCACAAAAGACTGACTGTAATATACGACTGTAATGTATGTATGTTTACTGGCTCATGCACCACAAATCACCTTACACTGTTCCCCAGCCAGCTGCTTGAATGTCTCTCTTTTGCACATGTACAGTATTGTATTTGAAGTCATCTGCACAGTTGTACAGTTTGTATTTTTTGTACAGTTTGTATTTTTTGTTTCTTGTTTTTTAGTTTATGTATAGGTAACCACTTTATATATAGCATATGTATAGTCAAAGCTGCCAGTAGGTTAGTTTGTGTATAGGTTTATACTGTTTTACTTCGTGTTGTATATTTGTATTTATGTAGCACCGTGGTCCTGTGAGACACGACATCTCGTCCCACTATATGTCCACACATGTAGTGGAATGACAATAAAGCTCAACTTGACTTGACTTGACTTATTGTTTTATTATTATTATATAAATGCATTTTTAAGCCATGCTTTGAACACGCATTACGCTCATTTGTTGACTCATATATTTCAAAAGCAGATAACCGGAAATGATCAGTTCATCTGTAAGAGCTGGGAGCATGACTTTCATCGATCACTGCTCCTGGGGGACTCTTCTGTCGCGTCAGCTGGATCTCACACATTACTCTCGCTGTGATTTAACCCTGTGTGTACTGAACGACGCGTCTGGTGTGTACTGAACGACGCGTCTGGTGTGTACTGAACGACGCGTCTGGTGTGTACTGAACGACGCGTCTGGTGTGCACTGAACGACGCGTCTGGTGTGCACTGAACGACGCGTCTGGTGTGTACTGAACGACGCGTCTGGTGTACACTGAACGACGCGTCTGGTGTACACTGAACGACGCGTCTGGTGTACACTGAACGACGCGTCTGGTGTACTGAACGACGCGTCTGGTGTACACTGAACGACGCGTCTGGTGTACACTGAACGACGCGTCTGGACTCCTCATGTAAACACTAGCATTGAGATATCATGCCTTCTGACATCAGGAAAATACACCCATTGGAAAATACATTTCTGCTTTGCTTTTTTCCCTAGTAAATACTTTGAGCTTAATTTGCTATAATTAAATTATTTATATAGTGATAGCCTACTTACTTTATGAGTCACTGACTGAAAAAGCGATTTAAGGAAGCGTTAACTATTAGGCCTGTTCACCATATTTTTGCACATGAAGCAATTTTTGGTTTTAAAGCGTTTTTTAGCCGCTATAGGTGAATAACTTGAAGTGCAATTAACTGTTTGTGCCACAAACCGGCGTGTTTATGAATACAATACATTAAAATAATATGATAAGAAATATCAGTTTGCATTGCAATATCAAGCAGCAGCACGGACTGTTTTTGTTCAGGTGAAATAAACCGACGCGTGTTACTAACGCGCAGCTCTTACGTTAAAAATAAGGAGGATAAAAACTTTAAGGTTTTTTATCAAGGGGATCGTGTGAGCTAGTTGTAGTTCTTATGTCTCTAAAATGTGTATCTATTGTTGTTTTGTGTCCAGAAGAACGTCCTCGCTAAAGCGGAATAATATTGTTTTCCTACAAGAAACGTCCTCTTCTCCAAAAAATATATATATATTTTGTTAATTATATACAGGCATAATTGGAGATGCAAACATTTTTTTTTAAACTGTATTTAAATAAACCTAAACAAAGAAACGAGTTTTCGAACAGACGAGGTAACCATAGCAACAGTGGAACGCTCAGCGCTTTCCGATTAATTTATTTTTCAGAATTAATAAATAATAAATTAAAATAAACAATATTGTACATTTACATTAATTTTTTTTTTTATAATTTCAGATTTTATAGAGGTCCTATTTAAATTAATTTGTAACATTAGTTTATTGGCTAATTGTGCTATTAGCGGTGCCAAATGAAACTCAACAGATCTCTGAAAATCACTAATAGGTCTAATTCGTACTCTGCTTGGGTAGTGCTTCTTGGTTGTACTATTGATGTTTAATGAAATACCGACCGTTTTGATTGGTCCATACAGCGTTCCAGCGGTGTTATAAAACACATAAACGCACAGATATGACCAGTTAACATCTTCTGTGTAGTTATATCACTGCACACAGAGAACAGCTAGTCTCCTTTACATCACGACTATGACACTCAATTCATGTGCCATGCATTTCTGTATTCACAATATAGAACGACATCTTTTCCTTTATTTATTGAGCTTACGAAATATAATTGATGAGCAGAAATGAGTTTGATTCGTTTAGTTGCCGTTCATCTAAAGCGTCTATGTTGTTATGCTTCACTAATATGATTAGTTATATCCTACTGACGGATTTTCATTCTGTCAAGGGTGCGTTTAAAAAAGCAATTAATAACCCGTAACAATGTTCCCCGAAATGAACCGCTGGATCGGACAGAGATTATCAACCAGAGGGAATTTAGGAAAACAAACCAATTCCACAAGGTCTCCAAACTTTCCCATGATCGCCATTTAGCCTAACGATTATGATTATGATTTAACTTCCCAATGTTTCCAGCACTGTCACTGCTGACAGACAGACACAGAAATAAAGTCAATCCCAGAGGAACAGATGATGCTGTTATCAGATCACTGTCATTAAAGCACGTGTAATGTTTGATTTGAACACATTTGATTACTTCATTCATAAATACACGATCCAGCAGATGTGTTGCGCTTTTGAGAACAGCTTCGACACTGCTTTAATTACTACAGCAGATGATTTATGCGTATATGTATCACAATACAGGCGTAGAAAAAGATAGGAATGCAGATATGGACAATAAAGACATCCGGGAACTCTGGGTTGAACCTGTTTTCTTCCGTAGACTTTCATCCAGATATTTGACCTGAGCACGATATGGTGTTCAGTGCAGAAATATTAATAGATTCGGTTTTATTTAAGGTTATCACTGTCACGAACTATAATTATATCTATTTTTTTAATTTTCAAAGGACCAAACTTTTTTTTATGTTTATGCATGGGTGGGGTATAATGTTGATAAATGATAAAATTACGTTCTCTAAATTATTTTATATAATCGTTTTCCAGAAATTATTAGAAATAATATCAAGTATGTCTAATTTTCAAAATACAAATAGGCCTGCTGAATAATTATATTGGAACACAAATGAGAAAAAAAAAATCGAAAAATATAATAATTGAATTCCGATTAATTTTATAATGTTAAGAATGTAGCCTATAGCAAGTAGAAAATCGGAATCTTTAAAATACGATTTTAAGCCATGTCTGATCAACTTTTTTTTTTTTACAATAATACACATTTAAATATAATGTAAAATAAAATAGATTTGATTTGAAACACTGTTGTGAGAGACATGCATTGAATGGTTTATCTTTAGTTGTTATATTAATAGTTTTTATTCAAATGCATGTATTAATAAATCTATAGTTGAATGATCTCAGTCGGTGAGTTTTATGACCGGCCCTGAACTGAAACGAGACGCGGTGCGCGTTCACCCGCGGCGCGGCGCGTCTTCCGCTTCCTCTTCCCTGGATTGTTTCGACTGCTTGATCGAGAGCAACGCGCTACATTTCATCTCTATATTTAAACCGGAATGGAGTCATTCGAAAACACCGTGATAGAGGCAGTCAGGGTCATTGACCTTTCCGGTAATGAATCACGACTAATGAACGCCATCATTCTGAAAAACACCACATCTGTTCTCATTAATGATCATAAACATAACACACCAATCTGTAACGCATTCTAGAAATGCTTTTGCACGTATATGCATACACGTGCGCGTGCTTGTTCATATCCTACGCGATTGTAAAGTGTGTTGACAAACAGATGTAATTCTATTATTTTATTTGATCATGTTTTTCCGTGGACTATTTTTGGCCCAGTAATGTAAAGTCGCACATATGGGTGAAGTATCGCCTCTGAAGTTAATTATGTTTTCGTTTCAGCGGAGAATAGATTTCCTCTGTTTATTATAAGCATAAGGACGGATTTGCGTCACCGCGCGACTTGCGAGTTGAGATAAAGTTGCACAAATATTGAAAAAGGGAAGTGCTAACAGTCATTATAGAGTTCCACCTCTCCGAGCCGGAGGAAATAGGCTCCTCTGCTGTATCCTAAAATACTAAAGCATCTTCTATTCTTGGCCTAAATCTAGCCGGAGTATCCGCTCATTAGTCTGAATCAGAGCTCATCAAAAACAGGATGACCTGCATCGAGAAACCAGAGCAGAACACACTCACAGGCGTCGCGGGCGTCAGAACGACGCGTTACAGCGCACGCTTGATTGTGGCTCGGGTTCTTATCAAGAGTTTGTTGTTTGCATATTTCTGGAAAAATAGAAAACAGATTAGAATGCATGCAAAACCTCGTTATTATTCTTTATACGAATGCATCATTTACATTACATCATCTTCTAAAATTATCATCTGAACTAATTATTTGTCAATTATCCAAAACTGTGCACTATTAAAAAACTATTAAATGTGGGTCAGTCTTTCTAGTTCTATATAGCCTAATGAATCAAAGTAAACCTACAATAAGTTCGCTTAACCCCCCCCCCCCAAAAAAAAAATAATAATAATAATAATAAAAATAAAATAATTATCAACTTGTTGAATAGCTAAATAAATGGGCAGCAGCACTACGTTTTTTATAATATCAAATACATTAAAATTGAATTAATTGAGAATGAAAACAAACACTGAAGATGTTTAATGTTGTATCATTTGAACCATCGCCATTTAATAAACGTGGTGATTTTTAAGAGTCGTAATGGAAGTGCTCGTCGTGTTTGGGGCGTGTTGGGCCGTTCTGTCAACCTCCATTGGCTTACAAAGAGCCAATCAATAACGGAACTCCTGCTTAGAGCTTTTTGGAGTCCTGTCTGGAGTTTCATACTTGAGGAGAAACGCGACAGAGGGCAACTCCTTAAACCTGACCGTCGCGTTACATGTAGTTGTGTGCGATTCTCTGTCAACAAGTTTAGGCTCATCCTGCCAGGATGTACACGGCGGGACTCAATCCGTTTTACGCGTCGAACTTTAGCCTTTGGACCGCGTACTGTTCGGGCGGTTTTGGGGTGGACAGCATGAAGAAACCCTCGTTCTGCATCGCTGATATTCTGCATGTTGGAGATGCGGAGAACATCCCCGGTTCGTCTTCGCTTATGGCTCACATCGGGGCCCGCGCGCAGGTTCATTCGCCGGGATCCCCGTTACGCCCGTCACCGGTCACTCCAAGCGCATCCGCGTATCACCGGCACGGAATACACTTGACATCCAGAGCCGCGATCAACGCGCAATCCGCGCCTCCGCCGTCCAGCAAAGACCTCAAGTTCGGGATCGATCGGATATTATCCACAGACTTCGAGCCGAAGGGAAGAGACTCGCTATCATTGAGAGGTAAGACTATTTTTGTGCGTCGCGGTTTTCCTAAACATCACATCGCACTTACGAAAAGAACAAAACAATTAGATTAACTCCGAATAGTAATGCTTGTTTGCACGCGTACAACCCCATGCGCTTATTAATTAAATCAGCATAAAAACAACATACCAACCAGCATCTGTAATGCGTTCTAGAAATGTTTTCGCAATATATGCATACATATTTGATATAAATATGCGTCATAGTGTATTGACAAACAGATGCATAATACTGTTATTTTATAATCGATGTTTTTGTTTTTCCATGATAAACTGCGCACTATTTTTGGCCCAGTACTGTAAAGTCGTGCATATGGATGAAATGATCGCCTCTGTTATTAATACGAGTTTAAGAATTGGAACTAATTGGTGTTTGTCGTTCTGTAACAGATTTCACATCGATTGTTAGTCCGAATCGACAGTCAGCAGTCCATGTGTCTGCAAGCCCGTACTTCGCGTCCATAGACCCGACCATGAGCGAAACCTCCTCCATGATGGGTTCAATAAGCAATGCCGCCAGACAATCAGGGCAACTTCAGTTTCAAGACACCTTCCCAGGTAGTGTAGACATCCCAGTCGAGCCCTAGAGAGCACGGGTGATTATTATTTGCATGTGTGCGAGGTGATGAGTCTTTTGCTCGTGCAATTCAATAACATGCGCTTTGGCCAAATTGCATTGAGGTTTTGTTGTGTTCTAATGGCGCGTGTGTTGTTTGACTCGAACAGGGCCGTATGCGGTGCTTTCCAAAGACACAATGCCACAGACTTACAAGAGGAAAAGGTCGTGGTCCAGAGCCGTGTTCTCCAACCTCCAGCGCAAAGGCCTCGAGAAACGCTTTGAAATCCAGAAGTACGTCACGAAACCGGACAGAAAACAGCTGGCTGCCATGCTGGGCCTCACCGATGCTCAGGTGAGCGAATCATTATCAGTGCAAATTAATGCATGATTAAAAAAAAAAGAGAGAATGTTTTAAATGAACACAATTAGCTTTGGCCTGCAGAGAGCCATCTGGAGCGTTAGCAGCTGGAGCATTGCGACACCCGCATTTCTAGAGAACTGAAAGTCAATTATAACGAATTATTGTAAATGCAGGAGGGGTGCAGTTGTTTCGTTTCAAAACATCCTAATTTAGTGCATTGGGCAAGAGTTTCTGTCTTATTTGATATCGGAAATGACACGACAGAGAGCAAAAGCGATAGGAGTTTCAAAACTTTCCAGTCAAGTGTGGAAATCGTTTTTTTTTTTTTTTTTAGTAGACTAGTATTTACACTTGGACATTTTAATTCATTGGAAAAAAACAGTTCGATTTAGTGTGCATGCATTTCTGTATTATATAAAAGTTAACCAAATTGAACAATGCTGCTCATTTCTCATTGCCATCTCAAAATAGTGCAATGCAATAAATGATCATACAAATGCACAATTTAATAATAAATAAAAATACACATACATAAAATGCTCTTGCTTTTCTAAACTATCTTTCTCCCTTATGTTTTAGGTCAAAGTTTGGTTCCAGAACCGGCGAATGAAATGGCGGCATTCCAAAGAAGCGCAGGCGCAGAAGGACAAAGAAAAAGAAGAGCCGGATAAATCCGCGACCGAGCCCGAACCCAAAGATTCCGAATGCGAAAGCGAACCGAGTGAATCCGAATTCGAGGACGGAGCGGAGGACAAAAGCGACGTGGACATTTCTGACCTCAACAAAGCCAGTGTGATTATTCCCGAAGCTGTGACGGTCAGCACTCAAGACACATCCAGCAGCACAAACTCCCCGACAGAACCGAGCCCAGCCGCGCATGCGCAGACGCAGCACACGCCGCTGTGAGCAAGCACGTTCATGACCCTGGAGAGAGGAACACATCAGATTCAATCAAGCAGAAGACGGTTTGGGAATCGAATGCTCATGAATTAAGACGTTGATACACTTTACTGTATTATATTTGGTCTGTAAGTATTTGCACTGAAAATGTAAATAAACGTTTGTTACTAATATTCCAGCTGGTGTATTTATGGAAATCAATGCACTTTATTACAAATTCAAAACGAATGAATACATTTAAATAATATAGTCTATTAATACCTAACGATTAAACAAACATTTCCCAACGGATGCATTTATGCCAAATTAATTTCGCCACTTTTTTTTCTTGATTTACAATTAAAAATTCTAATAATAGTTATATAATAATAATTCTCATTTATATTGTATATACGGAATATAATATTAAAATCACATGGTTTATTGGTCTATCGCAATAAACTCTTGCGACACTATTCTCAGTAATAGATCATTTCTCTGCTGCATAATTCGGTAGTTAATTACATTTTCGCAATTTTGCAGAAACAGATTACAGATGTTTTATTGTGAACGTAAATCGTATTAGGAAGAAAACAAAATGACGGGTGAACAGTTGGGGCAAGTTGTCACACGGGTTTGAGAGCTTTTTCTCTCTAGCAGTGGCTTTGCATGTTGAAACATAAGTTCAAAACTATTGCAATTATTATTATTCGTCATCCAAGATAAAATTCAAATCATCATACTAATCAGTATTGAGTAATTATCATATATAGTTGTTAGGTCATGTTCCTGTGTCTTCAGCATTGCGTTAGCAGCAAAAGGTTGTGGGTTCAATTCCCAGGAAACACATACTGATGAAAAAATGTAAGTCGCTTTGGATAAAAGCATCTGCTAAATGCATAAATGTAAACAATTGTACACAATAAAAGCACAATGCATTAAGCCGAGAATGAAGGAAGACTTTACTGTTTTAATATTGTAATTTAATGCAATAATTGAATAATATATATTTATTTATTACCAAATTATTCGTTTTGTTTTCTTGGTTGATTTCACTTTTTTAGTTTTGCGTTTCATAATTGGTTTTAGATTTAACTGCAAATAATTAAATAGCCTATAATCCAGAAATGTCATGGAAGATGGCTTTTCATAATAAGACTTTTAACAAACATGTACTTTTCAAGATATTGTCAATAATAAACTACTGGTTTCCATACAGTACGGCAACATCTCATGTCATAGTTGTTCTCTGTCTGTGGTCATTCCCATCATAAGGCCGTGATGGATGATGAAATAGTCATCTTTTGGCCCGTCAGGCCTTTTAGAGTCAGGTTAATGTAATTCTGCCAAGGCTTTTTCGCCCTGAAATATGTGAGCTGGGTGAAATCTGGCGTCCAACAATAAACAGAGAGCGAAGAGCTTGGATTTATAGTTTGTATACATTCGCTGGCTCCAGATATCAGCAACAGAGCGGATGAGTATGTTTTATGAATGTAGCTTGAGATCTGCGAATCAAAAACTACTCCATTTATGGACTCTGGCTGTCTAAGCTACACTTCACATACCATGTAATGAGGCGGCGTGTATAATGTCACGGCGAAACTATTTGAGGATTTGGACAATAATCCATCCAGAGATATTACAGCCTCATGACATTACTATTAGTGTATATTTTACATCTTCAGATGAGTTATTGCACATTCAAGTATTGCAAAAAAGAGTTTTTCTCTGGTTTATTAAACCGTTGATAAAGAGACAGGCCGTTTACATGAGGCTGT
Organism: Schizopygopsis pylzovi; assembly: GCA_027422435.1. Classification (NCBI taxonomy): domain Eukaryota; kingdom Metazoa; phylum Chordata; class Actinopteri; order Cypriniformes; family Cyprinidae; genus Schizopygopsis; species Schizopygopsis pylzovi. Next base: position 2,571,957 of record CM049816.1, read on the forward strand.
GATAACAGGCAGTTTATGTAGTTTAATGAGTTCAGTTCATAAACAGATAAGAGCGGCTACTGCGAGACAATCCAGATGAGCAGATTCATAACAGCATTGCATCAGAACGCCACAAAGCAGCGCTCAAGTCTATGACTCAAAACAGGCCTGTTAAGGGCATTAGTGTCTGTGAGAATAATTCAATCTGGAACATCCCAGGAAGACAGTGAATGAAGCCAGTTGTGTTTGTGTCTCTCAACTTTATAACTTTGAACGGCAAGTGTGAAAATGTGACTTCTAGATATACACATAATACTTTATTCAACGAGGATGCATTCAATCAAACTCACCAGACCTGAACATAGAGAATCTATGAGGTATTGTCAAGAGGAAAATGAGAAACAAGAGACCAAAGAATGCAGATGAGCTGAAGGCCACTGTCAAAGAAACCTGGGCTTCACACCACCTCAGCAGTGCCACAAACTGATCACCTCCATGCCACGCCGAATTGAGGCAGTAATTAAAGCAAAATGAGCCCCTACCAAGTATTGAGTACATATACAGTAAATGAACATACTTTCCAGAAGGACAACAATTCACTAAAAATGTTTTTTTATTGGTCTTATGAAGTATTCTGATTTGTTGAGAGTGAATTGGTGGGTTTTTGTTAAATGTGAGCCAAAATCATCACAATTAAAAGAACCAAAGACTTAAACTACTTCAGTCTGTGTGCATTGAATTTATTTAATACACGAGTTTCACAATTTGAGTTGAATTACTGAAATAAATGAACTTTTCCACGACATTCTAATTTATTGAGATGCACCTGTATATACACATATATATATATATACATACAAATGGGATATATACCGTATTTGTAAAACACAATGCAATGAAGTGCAAAATAGCAACACACACACGCGCACACACACACACACACACACACACACACACGATATATATATATATATACCATATCTGTAAAACACAATGCAATGAAGTGCAAAAAAACAACACAATGCAACACACGCGCGCGCACGCACACACACACACACACACACACACACACATATATATATATATACATATACATACAAATGAGATATATCATACTACACACATATCAAAACACACATGCACACACACACACACAACACAACACAATGCCACACACACACACACACACACACACACACACACACATATATATATACATACAAATGAGATATATATATACCATATCTGTAAAACACAATGCAATGAAGTGCAAAAAACAACACAATGCAACACACACGCGCGCACACACACACACACATATATCATTCACATACAAATCGAGATAATATAATACCATATCTGTAAAACACAATGCAATGAAGTGCAAAATAACAACACATTGCAACACACAGCCACAGCACACTTTAGTATTCACGCTTACAAGACACTACCAAAAAAACTTAAAAGAGATATATACAACAACGATCTGTAAGAACAAAGGCCATGAAATAAAATAACAATCTTAGCAACACATCACACACATAATAATAGTCATATATATATATCATTTTGACGAATACACACACACACAGACATTAAAATCTCTGAACATGAATATTTCACCAAAGACCACCTGAAGCACCACGAGCTCTACTTTCCTCTGACCTCTGGAGATCTCCGGTTTTCCACTTAAGCCCACGTATTGAATTCCACTTCAGGACATTCCCGCTGCCCGCGCTTTTACACCAAAACCTAACGCAGTCCTCTACACCAGTCACAGATGCAGACGCTGCATTTACACTTGCCGTTTAATCACTTTCCATGGAAAACGTTTATCTGCGAGCCGGCCTCATAATACACGCATAAATTGCCAATCTGAGCCGCGGTGTCAATCTCAAATTCTCCTTCGCGAAGTTGTGAATTACGTTTGTATGCGCAAACATGCAATAACCATAACAGTGCAAAAGCTTAACATAATACTGCAGCGTTTGATTTGTGAACTGTCTTCAGAGCTTTTATGATCACTCGGAGAAATCCCATCTGGCCCAGGATTTAAAGTCAGCCGATTTCTTCACTATTTAAAGAGCGAGGCGAACGTCCCTCTGACCTCGACACAGAGCAGCTCGCAGGCCGAGACGTTTTGAGTAAGGAGCTGCTTCAAATAAATTAGGGCTCTGTGTGTTTTCGCTTCCAAACACATTTGCGAAGGATTAATGTGACGGGTTCGGATCTCGGCGGGACCAGAGCGATTCTCCGATGGAGAAACTGACCGTGATTAGCAGAGTTTAACTCTCCAGAATGTTTCTGGCCTGTGATGTAAAGTCAGTCCATCGATTGATCAAGTTTGAGAAATTTAGTGAACCAGGAAGCATTACCTTCTCAAAAACAAATGTGTTAAATTCTCAAGACTTCCAAAAAATGTAATACATTAATTCTAAATATTTTATATGTAAATTATAATAGATTTTATGTATAATAATAAATAATTTAAATATTATATTACCTATAAATTCTATTTCTATTCCGCTTCTAATTCTATAATCTAGTAATTGATTTATACGGTCATAGCCAAAAATATCGGCACCCTTGGTAAATATGATCAAAGAAGGCTGTGAAAATAATCTGCATTGTTAATACTTTTGATCTTTTATTAAAATAATTCATAGAAATCTAACCTTTCAGTGGATAATAAGAATTTAAAATGGGGGAAATATCATAAATAAAAAATTTTTCTCAAATACATATTGGACACAATTATTGGCACCCCTAGAAATTCTTATGAGTAAAATACCTCAATTATATTCCCATTCATATTTACAATTTTGAGCAGTCCAGGTGATTATGAACATGACATTATCCAGCCATGGCTTCCTATTTCACAGAAATATAAGTAGGAGGTAAAACAAAGCCCAAATTCCCTTAATCATCCATCACAATGAGAAAAACCAAAGAATATATTTCTGATGTAACAAAAGTTAATTGAGCTTCACAAAGTAGTGAAGTGGCTTTAAGAAAAGAGCTAGAGCAGTGAAATACCCATTTCCACCATCAGGGCAATAATTAAGAATTTCCAATCAACATAAAATATAACAAACTGCCTGGAAGAGGACGTGTGTCTATATCGTCCTAACGCACGGTGAGGAGGAGAGCGGCTAAAGACTCTCCAAGGACCACAGCTGGAGAATTGCAGAAAATTGCGTCAAAAGAGACTTACTTCATAAGACCAATAAAAAACATTTTTAGTGAATTGTTGTCCTTCTGGAAAGTATGTTCATTTACTGTATATGTACTCAATACTTGGTAGGGGCTTCTTTTGCTTTAATTACTGCCTCAATTCGGCGTGGCGTGGAGGTGATCAGTTTGTGGCGCTGCTGAGGTGGTGTGAAGCCCAGGTTTCTTTGACAGTGGCCTTCAGCTCATCTGCATGTTTTGGTCTCTTGTTTCTCATTTTCCTCTCGACAATACCTCATAGATTCTCTATGTTCAGGTCTGGTGAGTTTGCTGCCAGTCAAGCACACCAACACATGGTCATTTAACCAACTTCTGGTGCTTTTGGCAGTGTGGGCAGGAGCCAAATCCTGCTGGAAAATGAAATCAGCATCTTTAAAAAGCTGGTCAGCAGAAGGAAGCATGAAGTGCTCCAACATTTCTTGGTAAACGGGTGCAGTGACATTGGTTTTCAAAAAACACAATGGACCAACACCAGCAGATGACATTGCACCCAAATCATCACAGACTGTGGAAACTTAACACTGGACTTCAAGCAACTTGGCTATGAGCTTCTCCACCTTCCTCCAGACTCTAGGACCTTGGTTTCCAAATGAAATACAAAACTTGCTCTCATCTGAAAAGAGGACTTTGGACCACTGGGCAACAGTCCAGTTCTTCTTCTCTTAGCCCAGGTAAGACGCCTCTGAAGACAACTGTAGCCAAATTCCTCGACACGTCTGTGTGTGGTGCTCTTGATGCCTTGACCCCAGCCTCAGTCCATTCCTTGTGAAGTTCACCCAAACTCTTGAATTGATTTTGCTTGAGATCCTCATAAGGCTGCGGTTCTCTCGGTTGGTTGTGCATCTTTTTCTTCCACTCAACTTTCTGTTAACATGCTTGGATTCAGCATCATTGCGTAACGTTTTCTTCCAAGGACATTCTCCACAGGTTAAACTGAAGTGGCACTAAATGTGTTTTATTTAGTTTAGTCGGTGCCAGTGAAACATTAGAGCGTTGTCCTGCGCTCTCGGTCTGATTTATGAGGTAAAGGAACGTTCTGCTCTACAAACGACCCACCTCTGACGAACAGCTTCTACCAACTACAGAAAATATAACACTACTGCCTGTTATTTAACATCACATCGCAATGATTCAATAACCACCGCAGTCCATTTCAGTGCAATAACACTGCTGAATGCATTAATCAACGCCTTCACTAGTCCTGCGAAGGGTATGCTGTTGTTTTAATAAAATTAGGACTAGAATTATGAGCATTTTAGATGCTTAACTTCACTTTACTTAAAACACATGAAATGTTAAATAAATACAGAGCACAAGAATATCGTTCATAATGTGTTAAAACCACAAATGAGGGCAGAGGACACTTCTGAGATTAAGGCTTTATAACTGATTTAACAGTTTGAGGTGTTATAAGTGCAGAAGGAGACAGCAAATGCTTCAGCTTCAGAAAAACTTCATCTTTATTACTCAGTCTAACACATGATGGACTTTGGACGGCGTCCTATTAGCACAACTCTGCTTTTCTAGTTAAGTCACGTTTCACTCTCAGTTATAATTAATCAGTTTCCATTCAAATAAAGTGACATTTGCAGCCCTTTCTAGTTTCAGAGATAATCTCGGGGTTTGAATCAGAAAATCTACTAAAATGCACATAAAGACTAAAAATGAAAATGGCAACTTTTGGCTAATATTATGCAATTATACAGACGTCCACATCAGCTGCTGCTTCAGTGTCAAATCTCAACTGATTTTGATCAAGTAAGCGTTAGAATAACTGCAGTCATATTTCCAGATGAACACTTGCTGGACTGAAGCAGCTCAGCTTTACTTGATTCTCCATCGATACGTTTTTAGAAAAATCAGTGCGTCTCATATCTGATCAACAGGATCTTTTGAAGAGCGTTTGTTTCCAGAAGCTTTACTTTCACTGTTCCTCAGCGGAGGAATGATCTTCACCTCACATCTCTTCTGAAGGTTTGTATTTATTTTTATTTATAAAGCACAATAAAACAACACTGAACAATATAGTTTAGAAAGATTCAAAATACATAAAAATTGTAAAAACAAAAACAAACAAATAATAATCTGAAATAATAAACTCCTGTTGGCTCATTCATTAAAAGCCCTCTCATAGGCTTTAAGCCTTGTTTTAAAAGTGATTCTGTTGGAATCGTTCTAATAGAGACCAGAAGGCTGTTCCACAGTTTAGGGCCGGCGATGGCAAAAGCCCGGTCACCTTTTTTCTTCAGCCTAGATCTAGGGACCAATAAAAGTTTCTGATTCGATGACCTTAAACATCTACCTGGACTGCGTAAGCTCAAAAGGTCAGAAAGATACGAAGGTGCCAGTCCATTCAAAACCTTAAAAACTAAAAATACAATTATTTTAAAATGGACTGGGAGCCAGTGCAAAGAGAGTAGGACAGGGGTAATATGTTCATATTTGCGAGTGCCAGTCAGAAGTCTGGCAGCTGCATTTTGTACTGTTTGGAGATGATTCATATATGATTGGTTAATACCAATATACACTGAATTGCAGTAGTCTAGTCGAGATGAGATAAAAGCATGTATAACTCTCTCAAACTCAGCACAAGTTAAAAAGCCCTTCACCTTAGAAAGGAGTCTTAGCTGAAAAAAACTCGATTTGACTACTGCATTTACTTGCTTATCAAAAGCCAAAGCAGAATCGGTTTATTTCTTCATCTTTCAATCAGCATTGGATTGCATTGCATTATATGTTTACATGATTTCAATCTCATCTTACTAAGACATATTATTGGACATATAGAGAGACGATCGATATTTATAGCATTTTATGTAAGCATCAGAATTGTATAACTTTTTGGTCATATAAATCAGCCTCTACACCAAATTTGGGCTTCTGAATGAACTTTTTCCTCCATATTCTCATTATATCAGACTATATTAGCTATAAAAGCCTGATGGATCAAAATATAAAACATATGCAAACTTTTAATACTTGTAAAAAATATTTTGTGTTAAAGGTTAAAACAAATTTTTTCAGCCTATATTATTTCCTAGAGGGTTAATAAATTGATTTCAGTCTAATAAACTGCAACGTCATTATATCTTAACCTTCTCATTTGTCTGTAAATTGCTAAAAATCATTGTTTTTACACGTTTCCAGCATTGAAGTGTTAAAGTCTTCAGCGTTTTGCATGCTCACGGCCCTGAAAACCGATCTTGGTACACAGGAGCTGTCGCCACATTTCCAAAAAGCTGCATTATCGAGTGATTTTCTAACATGCTCGTAGTTTCCAGGCAACTTGGCTTTGCTTTTCCACAAACCAAAAGCGTTTGCCAGCGAGTTGGGAGAGGGTGAGGAAAAGAGAAAGAATGAAAAAAAGAGTCTAAGAGGCATCTAAAGTTAAATTTAAAGATGTGTTTCTTTTGGACGCCTGTCTGCGCAGCCATAAACCAAGGGAGACATTTTCATACTCAACATTTTTCATGGTTTCGCTCTGAGTTTCCTCCCTTCCTCTCGCTCCACCTTGGCTCTGGTTACGTGCTGCCGCACTGGCTACAGACCACAGGCGACGGGGCATCATCGCCTCGTGAAAAACCCAACGCCGAGCCCCCACCCACCCCCTCTGGACGGGGCCCGGTTGTCCTTGGCCGGCTCTTGGACTCGGGGGCCGATCCTTAGAGACTTTACCACTTGGGCTCGCACTACTGAAGAAGGCTTTCAACACCCGCGTGATTTTAAAGTAATGCCTTGTGCGCGCACTTAAGTCCAATCGCAGACTGTTATTGGTACGAATGTAAAGACTCCCAAGGCCGTTGAACACGGCAATAAACGTGGCCGGGAGGTTTCTGCCAACTCCGTGGCACGTTTCACTCGTAGTTTATTAATTAGCGTTAAGCACTCCTCTGTTAGAGATTTATCACACGTCCCGTCAGCGTATTTAAAGACGTTTATGCTGGTTATTATAACCAAGTTCAGCCGGCCTGCGATGATATAAAAAAAACAAAGATCGAGAAGCAAATTACTGTCATCAAAGGCGGAACTAAAAGAATATTTAGCTGGGTTTCTATAATCGTGACGCCCGTGGCTTTTGGATTTATGGTGCATTCAAGTTAATGGTTTCAGCCTATTAAAATCTGTCACAAAACTCAATGACAGGTCATTATTTAATTAATCAAACATGAGCGTCAGACCACAGTTCTGTTTCAACTCTGTTAGCCAACATGAAGCAGCTCAATCAAAGCAAAGGTCAGTTTACACATACATCAATAAAAACAATAAGGCACATTTCTGCATGTAAAACAAAGGACCATTATGATAAATTGTTTTATTTTAAAAACAAGATTCCACAAGATTCACCCTTTAACTGCAAATGTAAAAGTAAATGTGTTTCCTCAATACCAGAGGGTTTTATTTTTGTCCTTTGTGTTTTAACTCCTTCCCTAAATGATACCTATCTGTTTTTTCACATCCTCAATACCAATTTATCACCACACGCAAGGGAACAAGAATGATGATGATCTTCACAAATACAAAAACAAAACTAGAACGCTTTAATGAGCATTTATTTATAGCTTGGCAAGTTAATGATGTGATCAAACGTCTAACACCAATTATTAAGAATATGAAAAATCCCACACTAAGAGATTAGATATTAAACACAGTTTCAGCCACCCAGAGCACCCTAGCAACACCTTAGCAACCGAACACCTTTGCAGCAATCTAGACCACTTTAACAACCAACCAAGACACCTTTGAAAGGACACAGAGCACCAAAGAAGCATCTAAGCAACCACCCAGAACACCTTAGCAACAAAAAAACATTTCCAGTCATCCAACAATGACCTAGACCACCCTACCAACACCTTAGCAACCACCCTAAAGACAACAGCTTTACAGCCAAAAAGCAACCACCCAGAACACCTTTGTAGACACCTAGCAACTATCTATAACACCCTAGAAACACCTTAGCAACCAACCAGAACACCTAGGCAGCCACCTAGCAACCACCCTAACACCACCTTAGCAACCAAACATCTTTGCAGCCACTTAGAAATTACCCAGTTCATCATAGCAACACCTTAGCAACCACCCAGAATATCCTAGTAACACATTAGTAACCAAAACCTCTGCAGCCACCTAGCAATATCCTATATCACCCTAGAAACACCTTGGTGTCAACTTAACAACCATCTATAACACCATAGCAACCAACCAGAACACCTTTACATCCACCAAGCAACCACCCCAAACTCCCTAGCAACACCTTAGCGACCAGGCACCTTTGCAGCCACTTAGAAATGACCTAATTCACAATAGCAGCACCTTAGCAACTACATAGAACACTCTAGTAACACCTTAGCAACCACTTTTTTGCAGCCACCTAGCAATGACCTAGATCACCCTAGAAACACCTTAGCGACCAACTAGAACACCCTAACCACATTAGCAACTGAGCACCTTTGCACCTGGCAACCACTCCAAACACCCTAGCAACCATTTTATGTGCATTGTAGTTTTTTTTAAGTAAACTGAAAAAGCTAATTAACTTAGTTAATTAGCTAGTTAACTTAGAAACTGCTAGTAAATTTCACAATTAATTACAAAGAAACTAACTGAATTAAATATGAATGAATTACACAAAAAATGCAAAAGCGCCTCAAAATGAAGCACTGCATTCAAAATATCACAAACAGATCTCAAAAGCAAACATTTGCAAACACATTTAACATAATATTAATTCCTGTTAGATTTTTGTGTTGTGTTTTGAGTTTCAGGTTTCAGAAATTGTGTGACAAGTAAAGATTTGGTGTGCAAGTGCTTGTATTGTCTTGCAAAATGAGCTCAATAATCGTTTTATTTACTACTTGTTTACAGTGTCATTTGTTTTATTTAATTAAACTCTTCTTCTGTCTGTTCAACAGTGAAGCTCTTCGTTTTGACCTAAACACAAACCCAGCTGTGTGTTTCGGGTTCGAAAGCAAATGTGATAAGATATGACTTTGATTTGTTTAGAAAGACGCTGCTTAAAATCAGTTCGTGGTGCTGTAAGTGTGGAAGGACCACCCTGAGCTCCTCTACGGTCTTTAACAGGCTCATTTGTTGCAGCGTAACTTGTAATTTGAATTATTTCTGACCTGACAGTGGAGTGTTGCTTTTAGCATGACACAAAAGCTTGTTAAAGGCAGAGAAAGACAAACACGACACTAGCTCAGTTTGTCTTGTTTGTGTTCCAACACAAACAGTACCGATTAGAGAGAAACGAGATAAAGGAGAGTAAGAGAAACGACTCACTTCAGCAGCTGCTGAGAATCAACACACTGCAATCCATTTCTGATTCACTGCTAATGACTCCACATCGAAAGGACGTCTGTGCCTCAGCTTGAAGTGCAGAAGAAACGTGCACTTGTAACCCGAGGTTGTGGGTTTGAATCTCGGCTCCGTGCAGGCAAGTGTCCACGACTGAGGTGAGACCCTTGAGCTAAGAGCACCGAACCCCCGACTGCTCCCGGGCCCTGCGATGTCGGCTGCCCACTGCTAACACTAGGATGGTTAAATGCAGAGAACACATTTCATTTTTGGGGCAGTCGTGGCCTAATGGTTAGAGTGTTGGACTTGAAACCCGAGGTAACCCAAGGTTGTGGGTTCGAATCCGGCTCCAGCAGGAAGTGTCCACGACTGAGGTGAGACCCTTGAGCAAGGCACCGAACCCCCGACTGCTCCCCGGGCGCCGCAATGTACACTAGGATGGGTTAAATGCAGAGAACACATTTCACTCCTCATTATACTCTGTATAATTGTGTATGTGACAAATATAGCTCATCTGAGCTTAAAAATAAAGATATTATATCAGAGATATTCAATTCAGTTTACAAGTCACGTCTCTAAACGTCCTTCGCAGCAAAGCTCAGTTTTAGGAGCCGTTGTGTGGCGATGAAAGAAAATAAGCAATGTGCATTTCAGGAATGATTACAAGGCATTCAGTGCAGGGATATTATCGTGAACTAAAATTAAAACTATAAAAAAAATATATAAATTGTTACTTTAATTTTTTTTTTTATTGAAATAAAATTAAATAAAATTAAAAACAACAACTTAATTTCAACTTTTAATTTAGCTTCCAAGGCAACAATTCTCATTTTGTATTAGTTTTAGGTAATAAAATAAAAAAATAAATTAAATATAACTAAAATAACAAATTAAAGAAACTAAAACTAATAAATAAATATATATTTTAATCATACAGACATTAAAACTAATACAAATGACAAAAAAAACTGTTGCTAAAGTGTTGCTAGGGTGGTTTAGGTCATTGCTAGGTGGCTGCAAAACTGTTTCGGTTGGTTGCTAAGGTGTTGCTAGGGTGGTTTAGGTTATTGCAATGGTGATGGTCAGATGTTAAGGTGTTGCTAGGGTGTTCTTGGTCGTTGCTAAGTGGCTGCAAAACCGTTTCGGTTGGTTGCTAAGGTGTTGCTAGGGTGGTTTAGTTTATTGCAGTGGTGATGGTCAGATGTTAAGGTGTTGTTAGGGTGTTCTTGGTCGTTGCTAGGTGGCTGCAAAGGTGTTCCGGTTGGTTGCTAAGGTGTTCCTAGGGTTGTTTAGGTTATTGCAATGGTGATGATCAGATGTTAAGGTGTTCTTAGTCGTTGCTAGGTGGCTGCAAAACTGTTCCGGTTGGTTGCTAAGGTGTTGCTAGGGTTGTTTAGGTTATTGCAATGGTGATGATCAGATGTTAAGGTGTTGCTAGGGTGTTCTTGGTCGTTGCTAGGTGGCTGCAAAGGTGTTCTGATTGGTTGCTCAGGTGTTGCTAGGGTGGTCTGCCTCATTGCCGGGTTGCTGCAAAGGTGTTCTAGTTGGTTGCTACGGTGTTGATGTGGTGTACAAGGTTGTTACTAAAACATTAAAATTAACGTGAAAACAGGAAATAAAAAAGACAAATATAATCTAATAATTGACAAAATATAATAATATATTAATGATACTAAATTAACACTCATTCAGCTGTATTGATTTTAAGAGTATTTTTCACATAAATTTTCTCCACGGAGATTGAAAACAGATCCGAGACTGTGTACTTTACTCATCTGATCAAGCACTGTGAATGATGCAAACAAATACACATCATGGTATAATATAAATTAAATTATTGACTTACAGTGATTAGAAGTATATATGTGACTGTCTTTTGCAAAATATACTAATATATGCAGTTTATACACAGTAACAGTATCTTCTCCGATAATTAAACACACCTTAAAGAGACAGTACATCCAAAAACCAGTGAATGACTTTCTGTAGAACAAGAAATATAATTCGGTCACCAGTGACTTCACTGTATGGACAAAAACACAAAACATATCTTATGTTCCACAGAAGAAAGGAAGTTACGCAGGTTTGAAATGACACAAGGGTGTGTAAACGTTCGGGGGGGTAAATTACCTTTTTAAACTGGGTAATTTTTATGACAAAAAAAATTATCATTTTTTTTCATGACAATGTCATAAATCGCACTTTTAGTTTCTGTCACCAGAGCTTAGAAACCGCTTCCAATGACTGTTAATTCTTATGTATTTATACATTTGTTGCATCTAAGCAGCATTTAAAAAGTTTGGAAACCTTTCCATTCAAAAGAAATGATCCTTTCTGTTCATCAATATAGGACTAAATGATAAAAAAAATACATTTAACTACAATACCTGTAATATTTTTAATTACTATATATTTTTCAGCAACCATTATGTTTAAAAAAAAATCAACTTAAACATTTATTGAGCAAGGACGCATTAAATAGATCAAAAGTGACCATTGTATAATTGTATACAATGGTATACAACATGAATAATTGTTGCAAAAGATTTCTATTTCAAATAAACGCTGTTCTTTTGAACTTTCTATTAATCTATGAATCTTGAAAAATAAAATGCATCACGGTTTACACAAAAATATTGTGCAGCACGACTGTTTTCAACATTGATAATAATCAGAAATGTTTCTTGAGCAGTATATTATGATGATTTCTGAAGATCATGTGACACTGAAGACTGGAATAATGATGCTGAAAATACAGCTTTGATCACAGAAATCAATTACATGCTACAAAATATTCACATAGAAAACACTTCTATCAATCTGTAATACTATTTCACCATTTATGACCAAATCAATTGAGCATTGGTGTGCATAAGACCTTTCTGACCCCAAACTTTACTGTATTTATAAATAACATTTCTCTCACCTCGTCTGCATAATCGCAATGCATTCTGGGATTCCCTTCACATGCCTTTAAGCCAGGACTGCCCTGATGATGCTTTGGAAGTGCTGTCTAGGAGAGTCACTATATTTTGGAACAGAACAATAACGAGAAGATAGAAACTTCATAATGAAAGCGTTCACATTTATCTAATGCATTATGGTGAAATGTATTTGAGTGCGCTAGTCAGCTGTATTGCTTTCTGCCCGGCAGTTACCACAGAAACTGTCATCCAAACGCAAGGAAAAGAAGGTGAGCGATTTTTAGAAAGTTACTTGGTTTCACATCTCCTCACAGATTCCTCATTTGATAGTGTAATGCACGCGGGCCAGACGTGAGACAGTTATTAGCGTTCACGATTAATGATGCCTTACATACAGTGTGCTCTGAGTTTACAAACACAAACCCGTCCTTCTGCGCTCACGGGTCAGAGTTCAGACGCTTTATTTGGGAATCTCTGGCCCTGATCGTCTGTGACTCTATTATACTTTACAAAGCCAACTGATTTAATCAGCTTAACCTGGATATTATTTCAGCTTTTATGTCTGTCTCTCTCACTATGTGCAGAATGAACTAGCGTAATGCCTGTTGCATACTATTTTTAGGAAACTGTGTTTATTCCAGCAAATGACGTTCTGTTATTTCAGAACAACATGCAAGCAACTACAACGTTTAAAAAGGTCTAGTTTTGCCATTTTAATCCAATATGTGACATTAACATTGCATTGTAGGTGGGTTACAGTATTTTATATAGTATGCAATGTTATGAATACTAATCTTTTTGGCAAATAGTTAGCAATCCATTTTTTCCATGCATACTTTGCACAGTACACATATTACATACGACAAACAATAAGTGTAATTTTAACTGTAAACTTGTAAAAACGCTACTGAAAAAACTGTTGAGAGGTTAACAGTAAGTTCCCGTACTATATACACAGGGAAAAACTGTAAAAGATCTAACCAGATATTTCATGTAATTTTACAATAAAATGCTGTTAATAAGGGACTGTTAATAAGGGGCAGTCGTGGCTCTAATGGATAGAGCAGCGCTTCTCAAATTCTGGACTCCAGTCCGGATCCGGACCGGGGGGGGAATTCAATCCGGACACGCCTCCACTTAGTATTTCTAGCGCACTCCTATCACTCAGACCTCCTTGCGGGCGTGCATGGCACACACACACACACACACGTTGGTTTTTATGGTTTACGGGGACTCTCCATAGGCGTAATGGTTTTTATACTGTACAAACTGTATGTGCTATTGCCCTACACCTACCCTACACCTAAACTTAGCCCTCACAGGAGACGGTGCATTTCTACTTTCCCTCAAAAAAACTCACTCTGTATGATTTATAAGCATTTTAAATTATGGGGACACTGAAAATGTCCTCATAAATCACCTTCTCTTTGTAATACCTATGTTATACCCATGTCATTATACAAATTTGTGTCCTCATAAACCACATAAACATGCCCACACACACACACACACACACACACACACACACACACACACACACACACACACACACACACACACACACACACACACACACACACACAGACACACAGACACACACACACACACACACACACACACACACAGATACACACAGATACACACAGATACACACAGATACACACACACACACACAGATACACACACACACACACAGACACACACAGATACACACAGATACACACACATGCACGAAACAGTGTTGCAATTGTTACACAGACGGACGTTTGTGCTCCATGAAATATATAAATTATAATTAAATATTTTAGCAATTCAGTTGAAGTGACTGCAGGTTACATTGAAGTCTATTTCAGAAACTTATGCCTAAATGAAAACTGCTTTATTGGGCATTAGTTGTATAAAAATGCAGTAATGTTGAGTAACCCATATGAAAAATAACCATGGTTTTATTATAATAAAAGTCTAGTACCCTTTTTGTTTTTTTGCATATTGATTACAATTTATATAACCAGTTTTAATACAAATACCATGGTTAAACTATGGTTAGTGTAGGAAAACCATGGTTAATTTTTGGTTATCATGGTTTAAGTATAACCAAGTTTAATTATTTAAAAATATATATATTTGTATAAAACCGTGGTTCATTTTCGTAAACGCGAACATGAGATGATGACGTCATAAATATGATAATCAAGCATATATCAAGTTATAAGCATGTTTATAAAAACTAATAATTATTTCGGACCTTTTGACGTTGATGATAATTCAGATTCGGACCTTTGAATGTTAACTTTGAGAAGCCCTGGGATAGAGCGTCGGACTTGTAACCCGAGGTTGTGGGTTCGAATCCCGGCTCCGGCAGGAAGTGTCCACGACTGAGACCCTTGAGCAAGGCACCGAACCCCCGACTGCTCCCCGGCGCCAATGTGTTTTTTTTATTGTTAATTGTACAGTTTTTAGAAACAAAAATAACAAATCAATGTATAATTTACAGTCAAAAACTGTATCTTATATTCCCAGATTTTTCTGTGACACTACATTTGAAAGTATTTTGTTTAAATAAACATGTTTTTGTTATCAGTTATGTGCATTTGGGCTTTATGCTACATCTTCTGTTGTTCAATGAAAGTTCATTGCATTATTTAAGTATCATGTGTGTTTGCATGAATGACTCTGTGCACCTTCTATATATTAGTATATACTTCTGTTTGTGGTGAAACTACCTGTGATGAGCATCTCTTTTACCTCCTGCATTATTATGGTGGTTGTCGGTATGTTATAGGTACAAAACTGATTTTAATAGCAGTGTGTGTTTTTGAATTTAGTGGTTTACATTCAAATGTCCTTGTTTGTAAATTACAGTTTTTTGTTTTGTTTTACAAAACTATTCTGCAACCACAGCTGCCAAAATTATTTTGTAAAAACTACAGATTTGTTTTTTATAGTGTAGGTTTAGGATTGGATGAAACTTTTATCTTTTGGATAAAAGAAAATGATCTGTCTGTTTGTCTATCTATCCTGTTTTTAGGTGCAATTCTTCACAAAAAAAATACTAATGGATAATGCAAATTTACAAGAAGCTTTAGGATTGGGCAACACAAAAAAGTAAAGAAAACATGTTAAAGATATTTATATTTTTATTAAAAAAATGGATTACATATTGCAGATTACAAGTGCCTTTAGGATTGGGTGATACAACACCTGATATGATAGTAATGAATTTTGAAAGGAAAAGCAACCCCCCCCCCCAAAAAAAATAATAAATCCAGTTTTGTATTTGTATTTATTTATTTTTAGTGCTTTTAAGGTGTGAAACTCATTGCTATGATACTCTTGTGTCGTATCAATCTTAAAGCTACTTGTAGTTTGCAGTGTGTCTTCCATTTGGTCCATGCATACTTCACATACTATGCACAGTACACATATCGCACACTGTAAGTTGAGTAGTTTTATGATTGGACGATACAACACCCACGTATCACAGTGATGAGTTTTGAAAGGGAAATTTAAAACAATAAAATGTCACAAAGTCCAAATACAACTAGTATTTTTGCATATGTGATGCAATATCTCTAATGTGAGAAGTATGCAATGCATGCATGTGATTGATGAGCATTTTTATGTTTTATAATTGCATTTAAAACAATGAGCCACTGTGCACACTAAAGTGCTCACATAAGCCAACATCTATTTCTTTTGACTGTTTGATCAAATATGAAGTCAAAACACTTTTGCACATATTTGATTACTTTATTAAGTTTACTTTATTAAGTGTGTTTTAGATGCTTTTCCTTGTGAAACACTGTCATGATCTTCGGTGGGGTCTTATTGCACTAATTTGCAATATTTTTTTAATGCAATTATAAAATGGAAAAATGCTAATCCATCAGATCAATGCTTGCTTCACATACTATGCACAGTATACTGTACACATTGCATCAATGCATACTGCAAAAATACCAGTAGTATTAGACTGGGCAACACATGCAATTGTAAAATGTGTTGATTTTTCTACAGTTATTAGCGGGCCGAGCTGCTTTTAAAATAAACAGAACAATGAGAAAATACTTAACTTTTTTTCAATTTAATTTCCAGTAAAAATAACTATATTGTGAAATATGTTGACTTCAATCACACTTGTACAAGCTACTATATTTAAATGGAAAATAAAAAACATGCATAATTTGAGTTAAATAAAATACATTTTTAGTTGTAGTTAAAGTAATTTTGTTGTGCATTTTTATCATTATTAGTTATTTCATCATTTTGTAATAACTCTGTACAGTATATCCAATGCAATGGATGAACAGCATATCTATTTCTATAATCTTTTCTTCACTGATCAAATACTGTGTCAAAACATTTATGCACATATTGGATTACAGCTGCAAAACTAGATTGGTATTTGAAGTGTATTTTTAGGTACTTTCCCTTACAAAACTCATAATCATGAAAGTCAAGTGTCATATCACCCAATCATAATACTACTCATAATTTACAATATGCAACGCGTACTACTCACTTTTGCAAAGCAAATATAAACCATCAGTTAAAAGCAGACTTCACATACTATACACAGTACACAAACTGCATCATACTTTGATGTGTGTCATCTAGCAGAGATATTTCTACAGCTATTAGTGGGCCGAACTGTTTTACTTTAACACTTGAAAGACAGAGCAAAGATAAAATGCAAAGCTACACTATCTTCTCCCCATTTAATTCCCATGAAACATAACTCGATTGTGAAATACATTGTGACTTAGTCCCACCGCCCACCCGTACATTTAAACAGCGAATCAAAACAAACAGTTTGCTGTCAAATAAACATCAATGTATCATCTGCTTTATCTCGCTCTATCTCTCACATGTTTGAGCTCAGACGCGTAACATCCATCAGCTAATCATTACAACCTCAGGTCCTGACCCGCCACACTCCCGCATTCAAACACCCCCCGCGCGCGGCTGGACTGAAGCGCGGAGCAATGGGTTCTGACTGCAGGAAACGATCATGTACTGCGTCGTCTCGAGTGCCACTTTGGCTTATTTATTTGGACAGGCGAACGGTTCGGGCGGAATTCCCCGGCGATCCGTACACTTAGCGGCAGACGAGCCGGTCGGAGGTGAATCCTGTCTGACCTGTCTCACACACACACACACACACACACACACACACACACACACACACACACACACACACACACACACACACACACACACACACACACACACACACACACACACACACACACACACACACACACACACACACACACGTCTGGAATCCCTCTTTATCTGCGGTTTAGCAGGAAAGGCGGTGGAGCTTCACACACCCTCTAATAATAACACACTGTTTGTAACAATCACGCTCTTGTGAAGGTGCTGTTGTGATGGATCACTAGCTATGAAAACACACACCTGCTTTCCTTTAGGTCCTGGAGCTCGACGACAAGCAGAAGCTTGCCGATTTACACTCATCAGTGCTTACAAAATCAAACATCACTGTGTTAGTGCTTATTTTTAGGGTGAGTGATGTGAACAAATCCATGACACTAAGAATTACAGGAAAATTAAGTTATGATTTGGAATGCAGCCACTCATGAAATGAAAGCATTTTGATATTAAAGACCCTTAGTCACATACGAATGCATAAAACATTCGTCATATGCTCAAAATAATAATGTTAAAGGTGAACGAATGGACTGTCACAGTCCATTCGTTCACCTTTAGCATTATTATTATTTTGAGCATATGATTTGGAACACTCATGAATAAACTGAAAATGAAAACAGAAAATACAAAAATAAAAAATGCTTCAAAATAAGAATAAAACTATAATAGTATAGTAAAATGACTAATCCTCATCTTACTATTAAATTAAGGATGGTATTTTAGTAACACTGAGATAGTTTTAATGTTTAAAATGTTTTATTTACATTTTCAATTTAATTTTAGAATTAAAGTAAACTTGTTGTGTGGCTTGTAATTTTTATTTGTATTTATTTACGTTTTTACTGTGTATGACTATATAGTTTTTATATATTTTTTATTTCAGTTTTGGTTTAATTTATTTGAGTGCATCAAGTTAAACTAAATAAAGGAGAAATGTTGCCTTGGCCACTACCCAAGTTAAATTTAGTTTTTCTTAAGTTTACATTTACTGTATTTCAAACAACAAAAATGTTGTTTTATGGTTTTAGTTTAGTTAGTTATAATAACCCTTTTGAAAATGCAGAGGAAATGCATCAAGACAATTTTTCATGTGTCATTTATCACTGACACATGAACTAAACTGAGTGCATCTAGAAACGGAGAAGCCCAAGACATGACAGCGGCGACCTCAGACCCACAATGACTGACCGCCGGATTGTGTAACTTTAGTCTGGTCTGAGTTTCAGCTCCTTGGGAAACTGGCTGTGTGAAACAACGATGTTAATGTAGCAAAGACCAGAGAAATGTGTGAAACAGCTGCCCACAAAACTGCACTGTAATTCAAAGGGGAAGTCAGCGAACAGGTCGTTCTTTATTAAAGGATATGAATGATACTGAGAACTACAACTATTCAAACGGGCCAGTTTTCCTTGATTGTCTAGTCTTGATAACGAACCTAAGGGTGATTCTCAATTCTCTGTCTTACCCCTTCCTAAGAAGGGGTAAGGGCTAGTTCTGGTTTTGATCGAGGGGTAGGGGTAAGAGGAACGGGTAGATACCCCTTAAAACCAAGCATTTTCGCGAGCTTACTTGAAACCAAGGGGTACCAGAACACACTGATCCAGATCATCCAGAGAGTATTTACAGCTTAAATCATTTATTTAAAATGACGACAGTCTTGTTTAGTGCTCTACACAGTCCTGTAACTTACATATATATTTGCAACCATGCTCTTAATTGAAACGTTTTTAAAAATCGATATTTTTCCACGCTAACGTTACATTGCTGCTTTGCACAACAGTCCCGCAACAATCACTAAAACCCACGCAATCGACAAACACACACTTTTAGACGGAGAGTTTGTGATCAAACACACACTTTTAGACGGAGAGTTTTTGATCACACACACACTTTTAGACGGAGAGTTTGTGATCAAACACACACTTTTAGACGGAGAGTTTGTGATCAAACACACACTTTTAGACGGAGAGTTTGTGATCAAACACACACTTTTAGACGGAGAGTTTGTGATCAAACACACACTTTTAGACGGAGAGTTTGTGATCAAACACACTTTTAGATGGAGAGTTAGTGATCAAACACACACTTTTAGACGGAGAGTTTGTGATCACACACACACTTTTAGATGGAGAGTTTGTGATCAAACACACACTTTTAGACGGAGAGTTTGTGATCAAACACACACTTTTAGACGGAGAGTTTGTGATCAAACACACACTTTTAGACGGAGAGTTTTTGATCACACACACACTTTTAGACGGAGAGTTTGTGATCAAACACACACTTTTAGACGGAGAGTTTGTGATCAAACACACACTTTTAGACGGAGAGTTTGTGATCAAACACACACTTTTAGACGGAGAGTTTTTGATCACACACACACTTTTAGACGGAGAGTTTGTGATCACACACACACTTTTAGACGGAGAGTTTGTGATCAAACACACACTTTTAGACGGAGAGTTTGTGATCAAACACACACTTTTAGACGGAGAGTTTGTGATCAAACACACACTTTTAGACGGAGAGTTTGTGACCAAACACACACTTTTAGACGGAGAGTTTGTGACCAAACACACACTTTTAGACGGAGAGTTTGTGATCAAACACACACTTTTAGACGGAGAGTTTGTGATCAAACACACACTTTTAGACGGAGAGTTTGTGATCAAACACACACTTTTAGACGGAGAGTTTGTGATCAAACACACTTTTAGACGGAGAGTTTGTGATCAAACACACTTTTAGACGGAGAGTTTGTGATCAAACACACACTTTTAGACGGAGAGCTTGTGATCAAACACACTTTTAGACGGAGAGTTTGTGATCAAACACACACTTTTAGACGGAGAGTTTGTGATCAAACACACACTTTTAGACGGAGAGTTTGTGATCAAACACACACTTTTAGACGGAGAGTTTGTGATCAAACACACACTTTTAGACGGAGAGTTTGTGATCAAACACACACTTTTAGACGGAGAGTTTGTGATCAAACACACACTTTTAGACGGAGAGTTTGTGATCAAACACACTTTTAGACGGAGAGTTTGTGATCAAACACACACTTTTAGACGGAGAGTTTGTGATCAAACACACACTTTTAGACGGAGAGTTTGAGATCAAACACACACTTTTAGACGGAGAGTTAGTGATCAAACACACACTTTTAGACGGAGAGTTTGTGATCAAACACACACTTTTAGACGGAGAGTTTGTGATCAAACACACACTGTTAGACGGAGAGTTTGTGATCAAACACACACTTTTAGACGGAGAGTTTGTGATCAACACTTGTCTCTGGTGACGTAGCAGCAGCTAGCGACGATGTATGATGACGTAACAGTAACCGAGTGGCGTCTCGTTTCATAGCGGTATGTTTTCACCCCTAGCGCTCACCACTCGGTTTCGAGGGACAAGGGTTAGCGGTAAGACGAAGGGGAAGGGGTAAGACAGAGAAACGGGATTCACCCTTAACCTGGTATTGTCTGCCCTTTTTCCTTTCTCATGTACTTGAATCAAAAGTGAATCACATTTTAGTCACTGTAAAGAGACATTTTAGGTGTTGTTAAATAATTATTGACTTTTCTAAGTTTTTTAATCAAATAAATGTATTAGCTCAAAATGTGTGGATTGAGGTTATATATTAAAAGAGATAATATATACAATTATTTTATTTCTATTCCTTTAAAAATTCTACATGTATCATTTTTTTTATTTTCAAAATGCTGATGTAGTTAAATCTTTCAAAGATTTTAAACTTCTAAAAGACTCTTCTGGTGTAATACCTACAGTATATGATAATAGTATATGTCGGAATTGTGTGTAAACCTCTTTATGCTTGTAAATATTGTTCTTTGTTGCAAAAAAAACAACCCAACAACAGCATGAATGAGAGCGAGTAACCTGTATTGTACACACAAGTTATATTTTGTCTATTTTTGCTCCACTGTCAAAAATATCTCCAAACAAAACCACACCAGAATTAAGCATAGCATAGCAATATTTAGTGTCCCGAATCATAGTTGATCATTTCAGATTCAGTGTGATGTTCGCTTTTCACGCTGTCACACAAAAAACAACATTACATGAAAAATAAGAAGAGATTATTCAGCTGCAGTGAGAACAAAGCCTATGAGAACTTATTTATAGCATTTTTATATGCTAATTAATCTCATTTTAACCTCATTTTCTCTTCATCGTTGCACTGTCAGATAAATTACCATCACAAACTCCCGAAGCATCATCTACAAGAAACGAGCCAGACAAACGTTCAGGCATCTGCTAAATCTGGCTATGACTGCTATTACATAAACAGAAATGATTCAAATGAAGATAACATTAAATACTGAGCCGCGGACGAGGCAGAAAAGGTAGTTTACATTCTTAGCCGAGTCGTCTTGATAACAGGCCAAGAGAAATATGAGACATTTAAAATGTGTGCATTAACATAATTTATTAGGCTCCTACTAAGCTCAAGTGCTTTTCGCAGTTGTCTTTTTTTCTGGGGCCCCGAGACAAATGACAGGCCCCGCCTCAAGAACGGGTGGGAGTAAGAAATCACCATCGGTCGCTAATCGCTTAAAACAACACTATATTTACCGAGTAATAAGCACCTAGCGTTCCAGGCCGTGCCCTCCCTCTGATTGGGATTTGGGACCGCTGACGAAAAAGCCCACTTGATTTACGTTGGGTTCCTCGGGAACGCTTTCATTCGGGATCGGGAGGAGGAGAGGAAAAAAAACAGAGGGGAGCGATTTCATAATTCTTTGTATATGTCTGGAAGTCTTCCACGCATTAACTAATTTACGTCCAAGCGGAATGACCCCGGAATTAATGAGGTTCTCGCCTCGAGATCCAGCGCTGCCGAGGTCGAGTAAATCATCATCGGCCTCTTCCGTTCGCATTCTGCGATAACAGACCGACAGTCCTGAGAAATCCCACCTCATTGACACGTTCTGTCTATCCGTCGGGATATATTTCACTCGGAGCGCGCCAGGCACTGTAAACGGGGCTTTTAGGGGAGTTTTAGGCCGGTGATGGACGAGCAAAGGCTCAGCGTGGAGGTCAAAGTTCGCTGTCTTTGCTGCCTGGCTTGTTGATGTTATACGCATTTCTCTCTCCAGGGGCTTCTCTGTTTCCATTGCCTTTCTTGAGTGTATTAAAGTTTTACTCGTGTGATTTAGTAGCTCATGTTCCTTTTGAATTAACATTTTGGAGCAGTAATTGCTAAATCATCCAGGGCACATTTATCCTGCGTAAAATTATGACATCATTCACGGACGTTAATGCCTAATAGAATATCACCACTGGAAATACATTCACAGTTGCTTCGTCTACAACCCATTTACATGCTATATAGTCTGATGATAGTGTTTTACAATCAAGAGGAAAAGAATGACTGTATTTCCCTCCGGGGGCGTTCGGGCTAATATGTGCCGCTAGCTGCTATTAGCGCACGATTTACAAGGCCTGCGTTAGCCTGGAACGGATTACAGACTACGCTGCTGTAGGTCAACACAGAAACACGCTAGAAAGCGTCATTTAAACATGTCATGAGTTAATAACTTTATGTGTTTCAGTCAATCAGAGGTGCCAACATTTACGAACTACATCTTAGTGATGTCACGGTACTAGCATTACAGTAGCCGATAACAATAGCAGTACAACTTTAATATCACAGCAATAACTAACATGCTATTAAACAGACCATTATTTAAAATGCAAATGTCAATATAAAGATGTGTATACTCGTATGTGTGTGTGTGTGTGTATGTGTGTCTGTGTATGTTGTATGTGTGTGTGTGTGTGTGTGTGTATGTATGTGTGTGTGTGTGTGTGTGTGTGTGTGTGTCTGTCTGTGTGTGTGTGTATGTGTGTGTGTATGTATGTATGTGTGTGTGTGTGTCTGTGTGTATGTATGTATGTGTGTGTGTGTGTCTGTGTATGTATGTATGTGTGTGTGTGTGTGTGTGTGTGTGTGTGTGTGTGTCTGTGTATGTATGAGTTTTTGTATGTATGTATGTATGTATATATATATATATATATATATATACACAACACACACACACACACACACACACAAACATATATATAATTTATTTTAGTAATAGAATATTTTATGCATTTTTTTAATTATGCTGTATATATATATATATATATATATACACATACATAAACACACATACTATGTACTGTATATAAATAAATATTAATCATTTATAATAGGATAAATATAATTATAATATAATCATTTACATTTTGTAAATTTAAATAAATGTAATATATTGTTCAACATGAACATGAACAATAAACAATACCTCTCTATAATTTAGTTCACGTTAATTCGGACATTTGTTTCTGTTAACATTAATTAATTAATGAACTGTGTACTCACAAAAAATGAAACTTGTATTATTATAAACCAAGATTATGAAATACTGTATAAACAAAATATAATTAATTGTTCATGTTAGCTAATGAAAGCTAAGCTTATTGTAAAGTAAAAAAAACAACAACACCTGAACATATTTACAACATTAATATTAATAATAATAAGCATTTACACTTTTTTTAAATAAAATATCTAATAATTTTGTCCAAACATTTACATTAGACAAACCAGTTCTTCTTATGTTACAAGCATATTTCACCAATAAGTACATTGGATTTCACTGATCTGCGTGATACATGCATCCTTTAATACAGATGCATATAAAAGCACATATTGTATATTATAAGCATTATTTTTTTTTTAAACATCAGTATTGATTTGCTATCAAAGCACCATACTTTTGACATCTCTCTACCATCTGATCGCTCATATGGTCACAGTTCACCACAGACCAAGGCACGTCACTGCATTTACGGAGCGATTAAACAAATTGCTTTACTCCAGTAAAATTTGTTACGCCGTGCCGTTTAGTTATAGTATTACTCTCAGAGTACTGGTTAAGCTGATTTATGGATTAGCCCTCCTGACAGTTGTCCTTATAAATCTGGTCTGTCTGCAATTACGGCCATTACATACTTTAGCCACTTTAAAATAAACTATGCCATGATGTCAGCCGGGGCTTCTGAGATTAAACAGCGCCGCGACGTTTCCAAGGGAACACCTTGATGGCTATAATTACTGTCATGCTCCGAGAGTGATGAGAGACACCAGAGGTCCAAATAAAACGTAAAGCGCTTTCGATATAATAGATGGGTAACTCTGTTTAGAAATTCCTCAGGACATCTGCTGCACATTTGGGACTCTTTCTTAAGTCATTCGGTGGTTTATTGAAGGAGCGTCGCATGTGTTTTAGTGTTGCCTTGGCGTTCACTTTGATGATCCGCTGATGCCAGTTAAATACGGCCTGACTAATCCAAAGGTTTTGTTTATGGAAGCTGTAGGACTGTGTTGGCATGCCCACTGTCAGCACCCTGCTTCTCTAATGCTTCTACTGCCTAAAATGGAATGAACATAAGGCACCAGCAAGACCGACAGGCCCTTGAAAGCATGACGGCGAAACCCTAGGAACCAGAAATCCCGCGGGGGCAATCGGTTGCCGATTAATGAACCGATGAAACGGAGAGCGTTGCAGTCACCTGACTGCTTGTACGAAACGCTGCCTAAGTTTACAATGAAACATCTTTCTATGGTGGAAAAAGGTTTCCCTGATGCTACCTCGGAAGGGTTTGGAAAAAGTCCATTTATATGATAGTTTTGGCACGTGAAAACAGAAAATCTGTGTTAAGTCTGAGGTGGTTTGATAGATCAGTCATTTTGCGGCCCAAACCATTATTTGATGTTGCCTTTCATAAGAGTTTCTATTTAGGGATATTCTGCCCACATTGGGTGCATCCACTTGAAATATTACTTAGCCATTCTTGGTAACATTATATGGTACTCAAGCTCTTCTACTTTAAAGTCAACATGAAGCGGAGTCAGTAAACCATTTTACTTCCGTTGTTTGATTGAAATGGGTTCGCTCAACTTGATTTAACGCATCAGGATCATAAAAAGTCTCAGGCGGATGGAGATGTCACCTGAAAAACAAATTTCAGAGAAAATTATTTAATTTTAATGAAAGATTATGAAGATAAACATGATCAACAAAGATCAAAGGGAACTTAACCCTGACAAGCTTTTTGGTCACACTTTTGTTTAGGGACCAATTCTCACCATTAACTATTTTACAGTCCTTACAGGATTTCACGGGACTTTTGTAAAATTTTTGCGGCCTAAAATGACTGATTTAAATGACTACTTTCTTTACTGTATCTCCCAGCACTGTGTATAACGGTGTCTTGTGATCGAGAGCAGCCCGCATCTCCGGCCCAAGCAGATAAACGGTCTGAAAAAGGATTCGTTCCTCTTTCGGTTCGTTTGTCTAATCTAGCTCTTGTAAATCGTTCATGATGAGAACGCTGGCTGTTCATCCCATTTTTCAAACTGAGAAACAACCTTTCTTTGACTGAATGCGCGTTGCGATGACATCACGGGACGCATCTAAGCCCAAAATCTGGGGAAAATTTGCGGCAATTACGAAAATTTGCAAGCTCTGGTGAAAATTGCGGAGTTTGCTTGATTTTGCATAAATTCAGCGATCGCAGAATCGTAAAATCCTGGAGGGACTGATTTTAGCCTCAATTAACTCCTAATTTGCTGCTTATTAATAGTTAGTAAGGTAGTTTTTCAGTTTAGCTATGGGGTAGGATTAAGAGATCTAAAATATGGTCACGCAGAACAAAGGGCCATTTACACAGAATGCATCTTTGCATCTAAAAATGCGAGGAGCAGTGCTCAGAAAAGAAAATGCGCTTCTGAGATGTGATGCAATAACAGAAAAAACAGTGCTTCTTCCACTATGTTGCCATCAAATAAAACCGTTCCCATTCCAACTTGCTATTGTAAATAAAATCTTGCAACGCTTGCCCCGCCTCCGGAGTCTTCTGATTGGTCCACTGTTTTGAAAGTGACATTGAGCGGCACTGCATGTAAATTGAAATTCTCTTAACTTGACACGGCGTGTTAAAGATGTGGCGTTCATGTTCAAGACGCAAGCACAAGGGTCACAGACCGCTAGCACGCGTTTACATAGAAAAACTATGGAAAAGTAGCGCATTGGAATGAAAAACCGTGTTCTGTGTGATTGGCCTCCTAAGGCATTAATATGATCTTTATAAGTACTAATAAACAGCCATTATGCTAGTAATACACATGCGAATAAGCAACTAGATAATAATATGAACTGGTCCCTAAACTGAAGTGTTACTGTTTTTTTTAGTACAAAAAGTCCACAATCTGTGTGGTGCGAAACTTGGTGACTTTTTCAGATATCTGAACAAACAAACAAAAATGGACTGCAAGTCTAATGTTGAATTCAAGTCTTTTTTTAAAGTTTAAGGGGGTTAAAGGGATAGTTCACCCCAAAATGAAAAGTTTGTTCCAAAAGTTGTTTATGAGCTTCTTTCTTCTGTTGAACAAAAAATAAGATATTTTCAAGACAGTTAATGGACAGCAATGTTTGGTAATCAACATTCTTCCAAATATCTTCTTTCGTGTTCAACACAACAAAGAAACCCATACAGGTGGTTTGGAACAACTTGAGGATGAGTGAATAATGACAGAATTGTTTTTTTGGATGAACAATCACTTTAAGAAACTCCAAGTAGTCACAAAAAACATTTTAGCAAAAAGCTTTGGAGGGTTAAGAAAGTACTGTAAATAAGTTGTTGACTTTAAGTGTTTTAGTATCTTAAGACATTACACAGCATCATCATGAAGTCAAGAGGCCAAACAAAACACTGAAAACACAGCCGCTGTTTGCAGCAGGAGATGAATCCGTGCCAAACGGTCCAGGCCCCAACAACGTCTTCGTCTGACAACAAAAATTATTACTCACATAATCTACGCCACCGAGCGAGGATTTTCCATTCCTCCGAGCAGCGTGGGTCCTCGTTGAGCTCAAACGGGTTGGTCAGGGAGAAAACACAGCCATGAATTCTCAAAGAAAAGCCATCAGCGAGGATCATCCCTCTTTCAGCACGGGGGGAGACGAGTAGATCCCTTATCGATCTCTTTTATTTCAGAACGCCTGCCAGCGAGTGAAGCACTCATTTAGAGAGGACTAGTAACAGCACCACTGCTGAGACAAAAAAGCCATTCAAAACCACAGGTATGATTTATGAATGGGGACCAGAGACCAGCACAAAATTAATAGTAGGAAATGCAAAGCTAGGCCAGAGATACGTCCAAGATATACTTTCCCTGGCTCCTGGACCTATGGAAAGCCTGGGTGGCCCTTATGACCGCTTCCTTTGGTTTTCCATGGTATTGCTTGGGTCTGCGTGACAACCTCAAAGCCACACGCGAGAGATCGGGGTCGACATTGCTCTCGCAAACTCTAACAACTTGAGTGTCAGCGGCTAACAGTCTCCATTGTGATATTTACTCTGGTCTCAAAGCCTCGACTTCGTTTCACATTGTGGAAAGCCACACTGAACATTACGGTCAGCTGAAAACACTTAATCGTTCCTCGTGACCGGTGAAGCATATTGGTCAGAGGTCTTTGTTTTGGATCAACCGGCTGTTGAGTGATGTTCATTCGCTGTGACGTTTAGTGCGATTACAGCCCAGCGGGCGAGTTGTCTGAACGGACACACCCGGAAATATTACAGAAACGAGGCGTGAATCATTGCTGATGCTGCTGCTTAAGTCATCACTGCACTAGAGAAAGACCATCAGGTTTTATATTCAATACAAAACATTTAAATGGGTCCCAAGCGAGATCTTTTGACAGTGATAAATCTATATTTTGTATTATCCAAAACTGACTGACCCCATATTATATAGGACTTTAATTGTATACAAATATATACATACATATTTATGCACATAAATATATACATAAAAAAAAAATTATCCCTTTTCAAAATCTTCATCTTTCTCTCCTTCCCTTGCTAGTAGGGGTGTGCGATATGACGATTTTTGACTGTGGACGATAAAAATGTCTCCACGATCTACTTTTGAAGAAATCTCGTAGTATCGTGCTACAGCGCACATTCTTTTAGTTACAGTTCTGGCGCCGCCGTCTCTATATAGTGTACAACACGACATACAGCGGTAGAGTTACTCTGACAGGACACTGCACTTATTTGCGATCGCAAAAGTACATTATTTCCATACAAGCTTAGCCAGATAAACATTTCATTTGTGCGCTGGTGTGATCTCCGCTTTTTCTGAGCGCATACACCAGAAGCACGCACACTAAAACCCTGTCAAACAGCGTCTGATTACTGAACGAAGTTATTATTTAAGCTAATACGGTCAAAACATACAAAGTTTACATTTAGACTCAGTTGGTTGTGTCTAAAATGAAAGTAATCACAACAGCTGAGACAAACGGATGCACGCCAGTATATTAGACGCGTGCATGTCTTAAAGGGACAGTATTAAACAGGCAGCCGACTGTCATTAAAGGGATAGTTCACCCTACAATTTCATTTCTGTCATTATTTACTCACTCACGTGTTGTCCCAAACCTGTATTCATTTCTTTCTTGTGCTGAACACAAGATAAGATATTTTGGTCAATCTGGGTAACCAAACAGTTGCTGATCCACATTGACTTTGATAGAAGGACAAATATGGAAATCACAGAGGATCAGCAACGGTTTGGTTTTCCTTGTTCCTCAATATTTACGTTCAGCAGAAGAAAGAAACTCACTGAGGTTTAAAACAACTTTTGAGTAAATGATGGTATAAAAATAAAACACCATGACAGAATGGACAGACAGATGGCATAATTTTAATTTTTGGGTGAACTATTCCTTTAACGTTAATAAAACAACAAAACACCAGAAAAATCACTCACTATTCTTGACTGAAAAATTTTAATGCAGTTTCTTTAGGAATCAGTCTATATACACATTCGTTCATTCAGTTTCTTGAAAGCTCCTGCTAAATACATCTATTGTACCTGGTAATAAAGCTCTGTTTTACTTGTCTATTATGTGTATTTGTAATCTGTATATTTGTTCTTATTTTTTAATGAGAAAGATACAACATTTTTATCTTTGCCCACTTTGGCCTAAATTGTCCTCTGATCATCATGGCCTCCTAATCATCCCCATACACCGATTGGCTTCATCACTCGGTCTCCTCTTCACCAGTAAACCGGTGTGTGTGGGGGGTGTTCTGGTGCACTATGGCTGCCGTCGCATCATCAGTAGATGCTGCACACTGGTGGTGGTTGAGGAGATTCCCCCATTCTATGTAAAGCGCTTTGAGTACCCAGAAAAGCGCTATATAAATGTAACAAATTATTAGTATTATTATTATAAATATCTGCCGTTCCTTTTTTTTGTTAACTTGAAAGGCTTTATAATAGGGAAATTAGTTTGGCTGTACTGCTCAGACAACTTGCAAAAGAGTAAAACCAACATGACAAAGAATCGTGATAAAATCGTGATATTTCTAAAAAACAAAATCATGATATTATATTTTTTCCATATCGCCCACCCTTACTTGCTAGCTTGTACTTATTTGAACAATGCCTGAGACTTGGTGTTACGAGCACTTCCTCTGTCTGTTTGTCTCTTCAAGATTAATTGCTTTGACTAAATGTAATATATATATATATATATATATATATATATATAACATTTTAATATTTCATGCTCTAAGACATTTTAATAAAAATATATGCAAGTAAATATTGCTGTTTAAATGTTTTTTTTTAGATATTGTCAACAGAAATAATTGTCAGAAAAATATTTATAGAATACAGTATATAAATGTATTTATATAAATAGAAACAATTTTCTGCAAAGACACATTAATTAATCAGAAGTGACAATAAAGACACTCAGATTTTTAGAAAATAACTTTCTATTCATCAAATCAAACCACAAAATTATTCAAATTTTTTTTAATTTTAAAATGTATTCTAAAGGAAAACAGCTATCTTAAATGCTTATATTATTTTGCAATGTTGTTTTACTGTATTATTTGTCAAATAAAAGCAAACTTGATGAGCAGAAGACAATCTTTTAAAACTTTATTTTTAATTGAACGATGCATATTCAATAATTTTATATTCTATGCACTAAAATAACAATACGAGTATATGACTAATACAAAAATTGAGTAAAGGAATCGTATTGACTAAAATAAAAAGCTCATTAAAATCCCCACAATATTAACCATATTCAAATATAGCCAGCAAAATCACTTAAAGGGATAGTTCACCTAAAAATGTAAATTCTGTAATTTACACAAACTCAAGTTTTTCTTTCAGCTGGTGTGCAAAAAAATCTGATTGTATGAAGAATGTTGGGATCCAAACAGTTACTGGCAGCCATTGACTTCCATAGTATGGAAAATAAAAACTATGGAAGTCAATGGGTACCGTCAACAGTTTGGTTACCAACAATTTTCAGAATATCATTTCTTGTGTTCAGCAGAAGAAATAAACTTATTTCATTTCATTTTTTTTTATGTCAATGTACACAAGATACAACGAAATTGCAAAGCCTCTGCATAAGGTGCACGGTACATAATAGACACAAAACTAAAAATAAATATGCATAATAAAAAGTGATTTACAATTTTTTTCTTTTCAACTAAAGAAATGAGGAAATTAGCATAAACAGAGTTGCTTGTATATATGATTTAATAATAATCAGTCGCAGCTTGTCAAACTGATTATTACACTAATACGAGGTAGACTTCTGGCTCTGAATAAAACTATTTGGAATGAGAATATAAAAACATGGAGATATTTCACTGGAATATAATGCTGTACTCACTAACGGAATAAAGATATAGAAGATGTTGCACTAAGAGTGGAGTTTGCACAGAAATATGATACACATAAACACACATTGTGCTGAGTAAGATGTCAGTGCACATAAGTGTTCAGTGCATGTTTGTATTCAGTGTAATTATAGCTCTGGGGAAGAAGCTGTCCTTGAGTCTATTGGTCCGTGATTTGATGCATCTATACCGCCTGCCTGAGGGCAACAGTTTAAAATACAAGTCGAGATAGAGTAAACAATGACAGTATTTAGATTTTTGGGTGAAATATCCCTTTAAAATATTCTACAAACGTTCATTATCAGCTAGTAGCATCTATACTCATCATGCAGTAACTGCCCATCTAAACCTCGATTAAGCTGTTTTCAACAAAGAAACTCAACGTTTATCATGCATCTACATCTCTCAGTTCCCGTTACTGCCGAGAACACCCTGCTGATGTCACGACGGGCCTTCAGTTACCGTTCGGCCAAAGCTGGCACCGTCTTGAGAGCCTCATGTTTTGTGAAATAACAGAGGATGTAAGGCCCATTACTCTATATTTGTAATATTGTAAAGAGGTAAGTGGAAGCCAGTGGAACATTTTGTAAATCTCGAGTCACCCCAAACCGCCGCGTGGACGATAAATGCGCTGGGCTCTCCAACAGGATATCCCCTTTAGACTCGCTCACCACAGCCATGATGAGAATAACAGAGAGGGCATTATTTTTCCTCAACGGTTCGGGAAGGTGATAAAGGGCTCTCAAATCCTCTCACAGGGTGTAGTGGTACACACACATTAATTCACATCGACAAAACCTCTGCTTCCTTACATGAGGATTTTCCCTCCACTTTAAGCAATTTGCAGTCATCTACCGTAGCGTTAAGCTAGTTTTCTACTTAACACCCGTGTGACCTGAACCTTTAGACAAATAAAGCCACAAGTCCAAAGCAATTTAGCTTCTTTGAGCTACAATGCCAAGTGACTCACTGCCATGTTAACAAACATTAGCTCTGTAAAAACTACTGTATCATATTTGATACATGGATAAGGTCTCTAAATGATCAAAACTTTGCTGAAAAAACGATTTATTGTCATCTGGTTGATAGTTTATACTTTTTAGCAAGTAAAAGTAAAATGTCCACCTTCGGCTCGTGCTTGACGTGTATTTTTGCGGTGAAATCTTTAGGGATTTTTATACAGCAAACGTAAGAATAACTTTGATTTTTCAAGATGAACACTTACTGGATTGAAGCAACTTCGATTTACTTGATTATCTAGATGTCTTTAAAAACAAAAATAAGTCTCAAATATGATTTTCAGGCTATTGAATAACATTTATATTTGTTCTATCTCTCAATCATCATTGTATCGCATTGCACTATATATTTTGATCATATAAATATCATATTACTAAGACACACATGATATAGCGTGACGATTGTATATATATTTGTATGCAAGTATCGGCTGTACTGTTATGAAGATCTCATTGATTTACATAACAAACATCAGAACTATCACTTTTGTAAATATCAGAATCTGAACCAAATTGCATATTTTAGTATCTGAAAAAAATTAAGCCATTTTTTCCTCCATGTTTCACTTTATAAGACTATATGAGCCACAAAAGCCTAAAGTAACAAAATATAAAACGCATGAATTTTTTTTTAATCATGATTTTGTCTAAAGACAATCAATTCCATTTAAAAAAATATATTTGATATGTCAGGCTTTACAGGATTAAGTTACCTCCTATTGATTTTGCAATCATAATGACTGTTTTCAAACAGGTTTCCTGAACACTTCCATTGGTAAGAAAACAGGTCCTGCCTCAAACTCTGGTTGGGATGTTTCAACAAACAAATCAATGTTTTAAAAGTGCCACAATGTTACATTTCTGAAGGAAGTTGACTAAAAAATTGCTAAAATATACCTTATTTTTACAAGCGAAATTAAAAAAAATTATTTCTCCGGTGTCATTCGCTTGCACTTTATTGATATTTTAGCAAAATATTATGTTATGCTGTAATATGTCTTATGTTGCTTGATATTGCAAAATACGAAAAAGTATATATCATTAATCAAACTACTCTTCAACATTAAAATATGTCTTATTTTGTAAGATGAAGTCATGTAAATATATATCCTAAAAGTGAAGTTCTCATTCCGGTGACTTTTTACCTTCGTTTTCCCTCATATACAAGATTCATTATGGCAGGAAGTTGTTTCTCTTCTTAAGTATAGTCGGTTTAAAATATTTGTTTTCTTTATTGCTCTGATCTCATTTTACTGGCACTAGTAGCACAAGTGCACTTTTTCTACATTTCAAGTCTGAAGTAAAAACACTCATAAACGATAATTTTACCTGTGGGATGTGAGATTGTTTTTCCCTCTTGGCAGGCCCGAGTATGAAATATTTGGCAAACCATCTGCTAAAATTATTACAAGACGTGACTTCCTTTGAAAAAGTTTGTCAACTGACTCGCTGCATATTTGGTCGATGTATCTTCCTGTCATCTGGTCAGTTATGGATATTATGAATGTCTTTAACTATTTACTGCTAAATATTAGATCAACAATGTACCTCAACTTTGCATTTGTTTAACAGCAACATGATTTACATGTGTTCACTCAGCAGATGATTTTATCCAAAGCGCCCATCATTAATGGTCATTGTTTGCAAACACTAACAGCACAGCAAGTGTGCCAGCGATGTGATGTGTGCATTAGTAAAAAATCATCTGCCTGGAAAATTACGTAAAAGCCAAGTTGCATTACACGCACTATTTCTTCCCTATTAGTTTGATTCTTAATTCTTCAGGTGTCATGATGTCACGACTGCTAATGTCATTACATTTCAGCATTATCTAGCAATTGAAACGTGGCCCAAATATGATTTAAGTAGTGAAAAGCACAAATCACACTGACATCCAGTCTTGATCATTTTCATTTGTGGAAATAAAGCTGCAGTGTATCCATTTTGTGTGGTTGCTATAGAAAATAATTATGTGAATCATAAAATAATTTCTGAACTGCATTAAATGAAGCATCACAGAACGCTGCTGAAATATGGGCTATATGCACAGTCAAGGAAAACATGGAAATATTGGGAATGTTATAATTTTGACTTCCAGTCCTGGAATTTAAATCTTTAAAAATAATTTTTTTTTTCCATTTACAGAATGTTTACTTCTAAAAGTTTCAGTATTGCTCATAAAAATCCTCAAGTCGTCACACATGACTTGAAAAGTAGTTGAAATTAATTGATCAAAAACATGCATTACGGTTCAGTAATATTTTTTTTTTTTTAAAGAAATGAACACTTTTATTCAGCAAGGTTGTATTAAATTGATCAAATGTTGTTCTTTTGAACTTTCTATTCATCAAAATATCCCGAAAAATAAAATGTATCAGTTTCCACAAAAATATTGTGCAGCACATCTCAACATTGATAATAATAATCAGAAATGCTTCTTGAGCAGTATATTATTATGATTTCTGAAGATCATGTGACACTGAAGACTGGCGTAATGATGCTGAAAATTCAGCTTTGATCAAAGCAATAAGTTGCATTTTACAATACAATCACATAAAAAAAAAGTGTTTTTTAAATTCTAATAATATTTCACTGTTTTGGAGGGTCTGATATTGTCACAGATGTGTCTGTCATTCCTCCATTCTCAATGCACGCCCCCCTGAACCTTCATTGAGCACACCTGTACCTCATTCAGACCTCATCATCACCCCTACTTAAACACACACCTCACTGCACTCCAGTGTCCGATCTCGTTTGTTTACGTTGTATGGAAGCATTGATACGAAGTGCTTTAGATATCTCAGCGAATTACCGGCTACTTACCTCCTTGTGTACTTCCTCCAGTGTTTCTCTCCAGCTTGTGTCTTCCAGTGTCCCCCGGTCTGTCTGCTCCAGTGTTGTGCTCCGCTTGTGTGAGGTGTGTGTGTCCTGCTCACCGTTCCTGGTATACCTGTCAAGTCAAGGATATCGCATCGCACTCCAAACCGGGCTATTACAGCATCAACTCACCGTATCCGGTCAACTTTGTTAACTCCTTAACTGTCGCCGTCCCGTATACGGGACGCCTAACTTTACTTCAATATATTACCATAAAATCTTAATCTAATCATGACAAACTATATATCGTTGGAAAGGTCCAAGACTCCTAAATAGATATTGTACCACTGTTTGTTGTAAAAAATTATGTAGGAGCAGTATTAGATTAATTTATGACAAGAGTGCACCTCAAAACATATACACCATAACAGGAGCTCTGATCTTTGACACAAAAATTATATTTGTTTCCTTTTTTTCCTATCACATGTTTTAGTAATCATCATATATTATATATCATTTGAAAGCTTATAATCTCAAAATTCATCCTGCGAAAAGCGTTTTGAAATCGGACATTGCGTTACCATAGAAATGGTACTTTAAAATCTTTTAGCGGGCTCCTCCCCTTTAGTGGGAGGTGTCATATTCCAAATGTATTACGGTTTATAGAATCACAACTTTTTATAATCTTGACAAAATACATATCATTGGAAAGGTCTGAGTCTCAAGATTCCATATTTGGTGGTCATTTTGTGATAAGAGTAATATTGGGAGAGAAATTGATACATTTGTGACAGAAAAGTGCATACAAAAAATTAAATGGGGTTTGAATGGCACCCGGTGGCTGTTTGTGGTATAACGCCTAAACAAAATTGCATAGTGACCTCAATTTTTTATATATCAACTTCAAATTTGAAACACAACTTATTTAGACATATGGCTTTAATTTTATGCCAAATTTGGATTAAAACATATTTTGTGAAATATTTTATATAATATACAATAATAATTGTACATTACATTTTATTTACGGTAAATTTAAACTTGTATAACTTTTTTTTACTTTCATTTTTTGAAATTATTTCACTTCTGCAATAATCTGCAGATTGTCTTCTTTAAAACGAGACCAACCTTAGGTCTGTATTCAAAAGCATTCATGAATTATAACAATTTAACTTTAAATAGTGCACTTTCAAGTTTTTCAAAAAGGGGGGGTGACAGTTAAGGGGTTAATAAACACCTGTTATTTGAACAAACCTTCTGTTTGAGTCTGCTTCACATAACAGATATGGGCCACATTTCACATTTGAGTTGAAAATAATCAGGCATTTCAGTCTTTCCTACATCTGACGGCAATGCTAGGACATTTTATCAACTCCATATCTAGTGCTTGGAATGTGTAATTAATTATCACAAAGCTCAGTTCGATTACTAATGAGGGTCAGGAGGTCGACTAACGCCTAAAAGAACATCTTTCACAATCATGCATTATTACACCCTCATATATTAACAGAAGATACTGATGAAGTGCTAACAATTTCTTAACACTGACTTAGCAACACTTCCTCTATCTGCCTCCACCAAAAACACACAGTTAATGACTATGTGTGTGATAATCGATGTGCAAAGACTCAGATAAAGAGAAACAGGAAGATGAGACAATGTGTCATTTCCAGAATAGGGAAGTTCATTTGCCACAGTGGTATTAATACAGTTACATGGAGAAAAGCTGGAACAATCACTGCGGTTTTGCTAATCGAAGATCTTCGAACGAAAAAAGACCTATTTATATTGGTCTCTTTAGACGGAGGTTACCAATATGCAAATGAAACAAATGATGGAGTCGTGCATGGTTAATGTACATGCTTTTTCACACCTTTCAATGATTTCAAAGGAAAATGATCTCTCTCCTTTGGTTACCTGATGCTCTGGTGATTTAGAGAAGTTACAACCACTTTCACACAGTAAGAAACCAAGGACATGTACACATAGACAGCTGCCTACTCTAAAATGAGAGGTTTCAGTTCTCTTTCAAGACACCTCTGATAAGTTGCAACATCTCTGGCCGGCCGTTGAAATGTTTTGATCACCGCGTAAGAGTTGCAACACTTAAATGCAAACCGCAATTATTGTGAAGATGTGTCACCGTAGACTGCAAGATGGTTTCACGAAACGAGAAGTCCTTGCCTTAAAAGCATTTCATAAATGTATATAAATATGCACGGTCCGTGTGAACCAAAACTCTCTTACAACACTCGGTTGCAACAACTTAGAAGCTTATAATGTTCTCGTTTAGCTAATAATCAGAGTCATTAACACCTGAAGTGTGACAGTAGTCTAAGGATTTAGAAGCATGTTTCCTAGACTGCAAACATGTACACTGAATGTTCAGTTGTGCTGATTTAAGTATTAAAGGAACAGTTCTACCAAAAATGAACATTTGCTGAAAACGTACTCACTCTCAGGTCATCCCAGATGTCGATGAATTTGTTTCTTCATCAGATTTGGGGAAATGAAGCATCACATTACTTGCTCACCAACGAATCCTCTGCAAACTGTAGTGAATGGGTGCCGTCAGAATCAACCAATCCAAACAGCTCATAAAAACACCTAAATAAAGTATATAAATCACATTATTCTGTCACACGACTGTTGCCTAAAACAGCCATTTTTTATATTTGGGTTGGGGCTTATGAAAATGCTGGCACAGCTACTAAAAAGCTTTATAATGTGTCAAATAGACCTAACCGGGTAGAAATTAGTTTGGGTAATGTTGCATGCTTAGTTAGACTTATAATCTGTTGTTTAATTAAAGTAATGTGTTGGTTACGTTGATACGAGATAAAGAGGGCTGGTCACTTTAATTGTTGGGAATGCGCAATGACGTTGACGTTCAGTGACGTGAGTGAGTGTCAGTTGATGCAGTTCAGTAAGGTTGACGAGAACAATAAAAAGTCAAATAAGTTCAAGTATAAGTCCTCTTTACAGACATAGCAGGTAGGTTATGAAGGCAGTCGCAGTATATTTCGGCGATGAGTGAAACGCAGGGCGGCGGTTTATCCGTGAGCAGTTCCCCGCCGAACACGACTCCAGCTCGGGCGCGAGAACCAGCGTCGTTACGGTGGGAACAATTACAGAGAGCGGTCGATTACAAGTCAATTACTTCGGTTTAATGTTTACTTCTAATGTTTGTTAAACGAGTTGAAATGGCCAATATGTATAGCCTACATAAAAATGATATAAACAATGCTGTAAATTATAAATAAAATAAAGGAAGTTATCATGCAAACCAGTGGTTGTGGAGTATTTTACTAAAGTTTAGAGGAATCTGTAAACATTATTTCATGTATAAATTAAAAGTAAGCTAGAATTCTAATAAAAATGAATGAACATAAGCTGGGTAAAATCAACCCCAAATGTGTTGTGTCCTATATTTCCCAGTTCTTGGGTTAAAAACAACCCAAATTGGGTTGTTTTTAAACCAATGTTTTTATTGTAAGAGAGAGCCCATTAAAATAGCTCAAATTACAGAGTACAAAAAAGTGCATTGTAATTCCCTAGCAACAAGTAAATATAATAAAAAAATGTATTTATAATAAATACAATTATCCGAGATACTTTACACACAACGCCAAAAAAGACAAAGATAAAGACCTATTTAGCTATTTTCCACAACTCATGTAGAAAATTCACCACAAGCTTCTTTCTAGTCGTTAAATAACCGAATATACGTTACACGATAAACTACATGACTAAAGGGAAAGGCTCAAACACTCGCAAGAACATCCAAGCAAGCATAAAAAAGAGAGGAACCTGTGTGACACCTCACCTGTATAGAGATGAACGAACACATTTCGACATTGATGATATCGATATTTACAACCAGTTCTTCTCTGCCGAGACAAGTTCAATCCTGCCGCCTTTTTCCCCGCACGTGACCGTCGCGCTCTTTTCCCGCCCTGAGTGCGTGACGTCAGATCGACATTCCCGCTGCTCACGCGCTGTTCTATCAATGTTGAGGAAACGTCTTCCCATTTGTTTTTTGATAGTGGTGTTACCAACAAATTATGGGT
Organism: Schizopygopsis pylzovi; assembly: GCA_027422435.1. Lineage (NCBI taxonomy): Eukaryota > Metazoa > Chordata > Actinopteri > Cypriniformes > Cyprinidae > Schizopygopsis > Schizopygopsis pylzovi. The sequence goes on from CM049816.1 coordinate 2,611,266, forward strand.
TGACTTAAGCACCTATGTTTCTAACCTTACAAATGTGTCCCATACCTTCGTCCTCAAAGATGTTATTTTTTATTATGAAAATCCAAAGCTACTTTCTGTTGAATATGTCGTTAATTTTCTTATATTAAATGCAAAATTCTTCATTCATAAGCAAAAATGGCTTAAATCTCCTTAGTTTTTTCCCCTTTTTCTTTCTGAATTTGACTCTCTTGTTTCAACTCTAAGACTTACAAAAAACAAAAAGAGTGCCACATTTTGGATGCACTATGACAGCTTTTCTAAATCTATGTAATTTTATTTTTGCACTTCTCTGTACAGATAATTCCATAATTTGATGTACGCAAACCCAGAATATTTATTTTTCTCTTTATTTGTATGATTGCTCTTTGTAGGAATATATTCATGTCTTGTTCCCTGTGTTTGTATATTTCTACAATAAAAAAAAAAAAAAAAAAAAAGAGAAATGAGAAAAAAAAAAACGCTGTTCTATCAATAGCTCTTACGAAAACGTACCATGGTTTTATTATAGTCTAAGTGTAGTACCAGGTTTTTTGGCTGACTGGTTACATTTTTGGTATAACAGCAATTTTACTATAACTATGGTTAGTGTAAACCATGTGTAATTGATGTTTACCATGGTTTAACTACAATAACTATGTTTGTGGGTGTGTGTGTGTTTGTGTTTACTTGTCTATGCTACAAAGTAAAACCTGAAATTGTGGGGATTATTAAAAATAGTAAATTATGTTTATCTGAAAGTGTAACAATGCAAACAGGTTTTCTGTAGGTTTAGGGTTGGGTTAAGTTTGGTCAGTATAAAATTAATAGAAGTCTATGGAAATTCCCCACAATTCACAGAAACAAAGTGTGTGTGTGTGTGTGTGTGTGTGTGTGTGTATGTGTGTGTGTTTTACTTATAGTAAAACCATGGCAGATTTGTGTAATGAGCAGTGTTGGGGAGTAGTTAACTACAAGTAGCGACGCTACTAACTTAACTACATTTTTCAGTAGCTTGGCAGTAGCTCAGTTGCTTTTTAAACAGTGTAGCTTTTCCAGTAGCTAACTACTTTTTGCAGCAAGTAGCGGTGTAGCGCGAGCAAAAGCTACATTGCGTTTTGTCGAGCCTGCGCGAATCAGCGCGATGCAAGGATATTCTTCTTGTTAGATTACAAACTCATTTTTTGCCATTACCGCCACCTGTTGTTTAATCACGCATCTTGCGGCTAACGGTTCACTGACGTACAGAAGTGGGTTGACACTTTTTATTGTTATTGCCTGCTCTTATTAGAAGGACACTGCACCTCAATTCTCGACTGATGGTGTGAAACCATTCCTGTTTTGCTTGAGTGGTATAACAATAACAGTGACTAACTATGCTAGTTCAACTAAAATACTTAACATTTTCCAAGCGTTCTTACTCTTCAGTTGAGGCTTTTGTAACATTACAAATTATAACCAGTGTTGGGGAGTAGTTAACTACAAGTAGCGACGCTACTAACTTAACTACATTTTTCAGTAGCTTGGCAGTAGCTCAGTTGCTTTTTAAACAGTGTAGCTTTTCCAGTAGCTAACTACTTTTTGCAGCAAGTAGCGGTGTAGCGCGAGCAAAAGCTACATTGCGTTTTGTCGAGCCTGCGCGAATCAGCGCGATGCAAGGATATTATTCTTGTTAGATTACAAACTCATTTTTTGCCATTACCGCCACCTGTTGTTTAATCACGCATCTTGCGGCTAACGGTTCACTGACGTACAGAAGTGGGTTGACACTTTTTATTGTTATTGCCTGCTCTTATTAGAAGGACACTGCACCTCAATTCTCGACTGATGGTGTGAAACCATTCCTGTTTTGCTTGAGTGGTATAACAATAACAGTGACTAACTATGCTAGTTCAACTAAAATACTTAACATTTTCCAAGCGTTCTTACTCTTCAGTTGAGGCTTTTGTAACATTACAAATTATAACATTTTGACCCTTTGGAGGTTAATGTTTTGGATGAGGTTTCAGTCTACTGCAACTACACCAGATAGTTCTTTCCCTGCCAGTGCCACATGTGAGCGGTTGTTCAATGTATTTTCTTGCCAAAATGCAACCATCTCACAATCGGTATTTTTGAGAAAATGTTCTACATGCAATTTACGTTGGATGTATATTTTGTTCTTGCAATGTTGTATTTGTTGCAATTTTGCACTTTTGACAAACAGTCTGAGATATTTGAGTGTTGTGTGTAATAAAACAATACTCTTTGAAATCATAATTGTATTGCATTGTTTTAAACACTAAATATTTTACTTAAAACATTCCTCAGACACTTATTCAGTTATTTATAATATACGTTGTTCAAAAAAATCAAAAGTAGTTTCAATGTAGCTAGCTACTTTTTGATAGTAACTTGTAGTGTAGCTAACTACTTTTCCAAAAGGGTAGCTTGACTGTAGTTTAACTACTTTAACTTACGAGTAGCTTGTAGCTTGTCAAACTACAGTTTCAGAGTAGCTTCCCCAACACTGGTAATGAGGGTCCCATTCAAGCCATGTACAAAACATTGCATTTAGCAGCTGAACGCACACAAACATCACCTCAAAGTCGTTAGGAGTGGGAAGCTTTGGATTTTCTTCAAGCCTGTTGGGGTTGAAAACATGTTGGACAAAATGGATGTAGCATAGATTAATGGTAGCCTAAATTTGTGAATAAAAAATAAATACAACTATCAATACACAATAAAACAAGTTGCATGTACAATAAATCATAGTATCGTGCAATTACAATAGAATATATGATGATTAAATTTCCAGCACCGTCTTAAACTAAAAGCAACACCTTGTTGAATCTATGTTTGAGTATATATATATATATATATATATATATATATATATATATATATATATATATATATATACACACACACACACACACACACACACACACACACACTCACTGACCACTTTATTAGGTACACCTTGCTAGTACCGGGTTGGACCCCCTTTTGTCTTCAGAACTGCCTTAATTCTTCGTGGCATAGATTCAACAAGGTGTTGGAAACATTCCTCAGAGATGTTGGTCATATTGACATGATATCATCACACAGTTTCTGCAGATTTGCCGGCTGCACATCCATGATGTGAATCTCTCGTTCCACCACATCCCAAAGCTGCTCTATTGGATTGAGATCTGGTGACTGTGGAGGACATTTGAGTAAAGTGAACTCATTGTCATGTTCAAGAAACCAGTCTGAGATGATTTGAGCTTTGTGACATGGTGCATTATCCTGCAGGAAGTACATCAGAAGATGGTACACTGTAGTCATAAAGGGATGGACATGATCAGCAACAATACTCAGGTGGACTGTGGCGTTTAAACGATGCTCAATTGGTGCTAAGGGGCCCAAAGTGTGCCAAGAAAATATCCCCCACACCATTACACCACCACCAGCAGCCTGAACCGTTGAGACAAGGCCGGATGATCCATGCTTTCATGTTCTTTACTCCAAATTATGACCCATCCATCTGAATGTCGCAACAGAAATCGAGACTCATCATGTTTTTCAATCTTCTATTGTCCAGTTTTGGTGATCCTGTGTGAATTGTATCCTCCGTGTGCTGTTCTTATCTGACCGGAGCGGCACCCGGTGTGGTCTTCTGCTGCTGGAGCCCATCTGCTTCAGGGTTCGACGTGTTGTGTGTTCAGAGATGGTATTCTGCAGATCTTGGTTGTAACGAGTGGTTATTTGAGTTACTGTTGTCTTTCTATCATCTCTAACCAGTCTGCCCATTCTCCTCTGACCTCAACAAGGCATTTTCATCCACACAACTGCTGCTCGCTGGATATTTTCTCTTTTTCAGACCATTCTCTGTAAACCCTAGAGATGGTTGTGTGTGAAAATCCCAGTAGATCAGCAGTTTCTGAAATACTCAGACCAGTCCGTCTGGCACCAACAACCATTCCACGTTCAGAGTCACTTAAATCCCCTTTCTTCCCCGTTCTGATGCTCGGTTTGAACTTCAGCAAGTCGTCTTCACCACATCTAGATGCCTCAATGCATTGAGTTGCTGCCATGTGATTGGCTGATTAGCAATTTGTGTTACCAAGCAATTGAATAGGTGCACCTAATAAAGTGGCCGGTGAGTGTATATATAGGTCACTTTGTATATTTTATAATATCAAAAACGCTCCAAATATATTTTCCAGTATGGGAAGATGTGTGTATGAATGTGAAGCATTTGTCCGAAAGCTATGAGGGAAACAGTAATGCGTTTGTCATGAGGGGTCATGAACACTGAACACTCATAGTTAGTGTATTCCCAGCATTCCCACTCATTACTGCAGCAGTGCAGTGATTTATACATGCGGCTGGGATTATGTACAATGCCTAATGTGCTTATGATTTAAACTGCTCTTGAGGACGGTGGTCTGTATATGAATTCATATTTACACAGCTTGAATTGCACTTCCCTGTAATGTCAGAGTTTTTCATAATTTGCTTCCAGCTCAGTGATAGAGCGCTGAACGAGGAGCGCACTGAAACAGACATACGTGTTGTTAAGAAACGTTTAACCTGACAGGGAAGGAAATCGCAGGAGGCCGTCGTCCTGAGGGCTTGTATGCAGTCAATTCAGCACATTTATCAAAGTCACCGTGCAGGGGCTCATTTGTAGCACAGCTGTTTCTATATATGATGTGTTGAATCGCTCAATCAGACGAAAAGCTAGGACAACTTGTGTCTAAAAGCCCTGAAAGACCCGTCCTGGGAAGGTATAGCGTTACACGATGGGTGTGACTGCAATCCTCTTACGTCCCCATGTGCACCATTTGCAATTCACGCAAAAGTAATATAATTTTCTCATTAACTGATGAGCAAAGCTTGAAAACACGCATGCATGAATGAATTTGGACGGTAATCTTTTTAATGCTCAAATGCTGGAACAGCATGTAAATAATGGGAATATTCATTTTAGTGTGCGCGACAAGACAGAATGGAGAAGATCATAGGCATTGAAAGGGTCTGGGTGGCATCGTACGTGTTTGTGTAAGAGGAAGGGAGATTTCAGTGGAGTGATCTGGCTGGAGAACTAGTAACCTGATACATCACAGCAGTGATCAGTTGAGACTGATATGACATAGGGCTGTGCGATATGACGATATATATCGGATGGACGAAATAAAAAGTCTATCGTTTCATATTATGTTCTATCGTTTATATCGTGGTGTCGCAAAATACATTGTTTCCGGTAAAACCTTTTCATCATTTGAGTGACTGATCTTTATACGCCGCCCACCACGAGACGTGACGAGAGACAGAACGAGCACAAAACCAGGAGCTCGTTACTAAACGAGGACTACATCTGTAGCACGGTCACGCGTTTTTAAGCACTGCAGTTTTAAAACAACCGATTTTAAGCCGTTGAAACACAATCAACAGAGCTATATGCGTGCGCGTCTCTTTCTGTGTGAGAGGAGCGCCTTTTCTTTTTCACCGACTTTGAACAATTACATAAACACACTTATATGCATCAGAATCCCCGTCTTTACAAGTTTCCTCATAAACACAGTGATTTAGGTCTTAAGAGAGAGTAAACGACAGAAAGAGAAACACAATGTAACAGTGTATTAGATCCGGACTTCGCTCTTAAAGGGGAAGCGTTCCAATATTGATCCGGACTTCGCTCTTAAAGGGGAAGCGTTCCAATATTGATCCGGACTTCGCTCTTAAAGGGGAAGCGTTCCAATATTCATTCATGTTAATCACAGAACATCTCTCACTGCTCGACTAAATCACTTTTGTGACTTTAATCAGAATAAATAATGATACATATATATATAGAATCTATACATAATACACGTGTTAATTAATCTATCATAGATAGATAGATATAATTAACACAGTGAAGACTAATTAATTTACACAATGTATGTAGTGTTTCTTATTTATTGTAGTTTTTGTTCTATTGCTTGTAATTAGTTTCTTATCCTTATTTCATCACGGACTGTTTATTTATCTTCAGTGAGGTTGAGTTTCTCTCTTTAGGCTTGTATTAGTTTGATATTGACATCGGTGACAACGATTATGAAAATTATATGGTATTAAAGATTTTAATATAATAAAAAACCTTTTTAAAAGAAAAAAAATCACTATTGTGATATATATTGTTATCGTGATATAAAATATGTCATATCGTGATATAAGATTTTGGACATATCGCCCCCCCCCAACATGACATTGAAAGCGCTGGTGGAAAAACCAAGTGGCCAATCAAAAACATGATTCCTGCATGATCATACTTTACTTGTGTCGAGCAGAATAAAACTCAATCTATTTATTTTCTTTATAAAAGTTTCTGGTCTTGTTGCAAATGGTTCAGCAGTGCATGTCATTTCAATGAAAATGTTTGTCTTCATCATTCTTCATAATAAAATAACTTGCTCTGCCTCTGAAATTACATGGCATTTCATGTAACACCTGATATTAACAGTCATTTAATGCATGTTAATTTAATAAAGGTTCTTGGTAATTCCTAGTATCCAGTGCCTTTTGTGTCCCCAAAAAAGATCATGCTCTATTTCTGATTAATCTAAGGATTATTTAGAAATATTTTACATCATTTTAAACCACCAAATCACAATCCTCCAGGCGTATCTAATATAGTTTCTGTAATTATTACATTTAATTTGACAGTTAAAGTTAACAAACAGTCAAATATCTTTCTAGTCATTTAATGTGGTTCATTTAGTAAAGATTATATTCAGCACCTTTTGTGTCTCCAGTAAAGATCTTGCTCTTATTATTGAACAATATCAGTTTTAAAGACATAAGTAACGTCATCTGAACTTTAAACATATTGAAGTTGATTAAAAAAATATTTTGAAACATTTAAAAAATATCGAAATATCATAATTTCCCTCTCTCCATGCTTATGTATCGCAATTTAATTATAAACTATAAAACACATACAATAAGTGATTTGTTTCTTCTTCTGGTATATCAGCAACTCTTCTCAAATGTTTCTTTTTTTTCTACAAAAACTATAATTGAGATTTTAATGTCAGTTATTTTCCACTACTGCCTATTTAATTGTAGCAAATAAAAATGAATAACCTTTATTCCATTAAATAAAGACCGGTTTGAAAGAAGCATCACCTCTGGGATTTGTGGTGAACTTTAGCCTCTGTGTCCTTCTCAAAACTGTATGCTGGTAATGATATTTCATATTTACATTTGATTTAAAATAATAAAATACAATTTTAATTTTGACTAGTGCCTCTAAAAATAGCATTTTGTAACCCAGTACAAATAACCTTTTTTTTATAATGGTATTATTCTTACACCTCGAATACACCAGTCGATGTCTTTTTTTTTTCTTTAAACCACCAAATATTATAATTTCCCTATGTCTTCATGCTTGTGTATCACATTTTAATAATGCATACAACATTTGGTGATTTTAGTTTTTTTCAAATGTCAGGTATATCAGAAACACTTTTCTCCAATGTGCAGTTTTGTCCCATTATTGTTTGGTAACATTTATAATTGATGATTTAGTGCCCCTCAAATTATTATCCACTTTAATTTAAGCTAAAGAAAATATGCAATAAAATCAAATAACCCACTGGTATAGGAGGTGAACTTGACCTTTAACCTCTGGGTCCTGGTCAGAAGTGTGTGTGAATCCCTCGTAATCCACCGCAAACGATTCCGATCTGAAACAGATTCAAACGCTTTAGTTTTTCTGTGCAGTTTCACTCATGGCATGACAAAAGTAAAACGGCTAGCCGAGAAGATGTTTTCCAACTATTAAAAACACTAAGCGTGTTTGTCATCTTTATTATCTCCGTGTTGACCTGCATCGGATGCAAATCATCCCTGACTCGAGCTGCTTTTCCTGCGACACGATGGCCTCTAGTGGAGCTCCTGCAATCGACGGCCCTTGCCAGACCCAGCTGGCTTTGACATTAACATCAGGCCGTGACTGACAGAAACCCCGGCCTTGGGCTCGGGCCCCTGGGGGCCACCACAGTACATTCAGCTCTCCTTTTGGCCTGTTGATTTACCGTCCTCAGTGGCCGTGCGTTGATCCATTTCCCCTTTCAGTTTGCTCACAGGGCACCCCAAAAACCGTCCCCCAGCAATATATTTGCTTTATGATTTCCTGAGGAGCCCGTGAAGGAAAACAAGCACCTGCTGCAGTTAATGCGGGGCCCGGTCCGCCTCGGTCCCGGGCGATTTGAAAGGGGCCAGTGTGTCGCAGGCCTCGATGTGGATCTTACATCTGTGGCGGAGCAGCGGGAGGACGGGACAGCGTGTGTCCGTGTAACGTGCCGGTCACTGTTTGCGCACGGCGTGGAGCGGTTTACGGGAGCTTTACGTGAGGGTGTATGATTTTCCACGGCTCTCCGTATCAAAGGTGCTTTTCAGAGATAATATTTATGAGACCTCCAACATTTCTGCTGTGGTCAGAACAGGATACTGAAATATTCTGACCACTCCAAACTATTTATTGCCTAAATATAATCCACCAATCCATCTATCTGTCCCAACAAATTCAAAAACAACCATCAAATCCAACATAAAAAGTTTGTTTTGATAAACTGCATTTAAATGACTTAATCTTCATTAGACATATTGATATATAAACAAGAATGATATAGCGGTGTCATTTTGTGTATTAACAGAATCAAATCAAATGTTATTTTATAAAATGACAAACTTGAAATTACTAATTTATGAACTTTATTTATTTTTTTTTTTTTTACTTTAGTTTAAGTCATAATCGAATAAAATGGATTAATATTAACTTATTTATTTAAAATGTATATATAAGCTATTTTTAATAAATTATATATATATATATATAAATATTATGTTTATTTGATATATTATAAATTATAAATGTTATGTTTATTTTATATGTATTAATGTGCATTTTTTTTACTTTAGCTTAAGTTGTGTAATAATCAAATAAAATGAATTATTAATATCAACTTACAGGTATATAAGTTGATAAGTTTATATATGTTTATTTATTATACAAATTACGTATTAATTTCATTAAAATGCATATATGAACTTTATTTTTAATAATATGTAGATATTTCATATATATATATATTTTTTTATTATTCTAGATTATGATTTATTTTTACTAAACTTATATATTATACATATATTTAAATTCACAAAAAAAAGTTTTAGTAAAAAAAAAATCATGATACATATATTTATACAGTATATATATGTGTGTGTGTTGTGTGTGTGTGTGTGTGTGTGGTGTGTGTGTGTGTGCGCGTGCGTGTGTGTGTGTGTGTGTGTGTGTGCGCGTCGTGTGTGTGTGTGTGTGCGTCGCGTGTGTGTGTGTGTGTGTGTGTGTGTGTGTGGCGTGCGCATGTGTGTGTGTGTGTGTGCGCGTGTGGTGTGTGTGTGTGCGTGCTGCGCACGTGTATTGTGTTCCTGTGGCTCTGCTTTCTGTCCTCCATGTGGTAATGCTTTAGGCGTATCTAATATAGTTTCTGTAATTATTACATTTAATTTGACAGTTAAAGTTAACAAACAGTCAAATATCTTTCTAGTCGTTTAATGTGGTTCATTTAGTAAAGATTATATTCAGCACCTTTTGTGTCTCCAGTAAAGATCTTGCTCTTATTATTGAACAATATCAGTTTTAAAGACATAAGTAACGTCATCTGAACTTTAAACATATTGAAGTTGATTAAAAAAATTTTTTTTGAAACATTTAAAAAATATCGAAATATCATAATTTCCCTCTCTCCATGCTTATGTATCGCAATTTAATTATAAACTGTATAAAACACATACAATAAGTGATTTGTTTCTTCTTCTGGTATATCAGCAACTCTTCTCAAATGTTTCTTTTTTTTCTTCAAAAACTATAATTGAGATTTTAATGTCAGTTATTTTCCACTACTGCCTATTTAATTGTAGCAAATAAAAATGAATAACCTTTATTCCATTAAATAAAGACCGGTTTGAAAGAAGCATCACCTCTGGGATTTGTGGTGAACTTTAGCCTCGGTGTCCTTCTCAAACGTGTATGCTGGTAATGGTATTTCATATTTACATTTGATTTAAAATAATTAAATTAAATTAAATTTTCAAATGGCATTTTGTAACCCAGTACAAATAATTTTTTTTTTTTATATAATGGTATTATTCTTACACCTCGAATACACTAGTTGATTTCTTCTTTTTCTTTACAGCATTTTAAACCACCAAATATTATAATTTCCCTATGTCTTCATGCTTGTGTATCACATTTTAATAATGCAATACAACATTTGGTGATTTTAGTTTTTTTCAAATGTCAGGTATATCAGAAACACTTTTCTCTAATGTGCAGTTTATTTCCTCATTATTGTTTGGTAACATTTATAATTGATGATTTAGTGCCCCTCAAATTATTATCCACTTTAATTTAAGCTAAAGAAAATATGCAATAAAATCAAACAACCCACTGGTATAGGAGGTGAACTTGACCTTTAACCTCTGG
>CM049816.1:2629263-2689263 GCA_027422435.1 Schizopygopsis pylzovi
ATACAGCGCGCGACTGTTACTCCAACAATCCCGAGCGTCTTATATGCTCGTCTTGCAGTGTTGGGGAAGCTACTCTGAAACTGTAGTTTGACAAGCTACAAGCTACTCGTAAGTTAAAGTAGTTAAACTACAGTCAAGCTACCCTTTTGGAAAAGTAGTTAGCTACACTACAAGTTACTATCAAAAAGTAGCTAGCTACATTGAAACTACTTTTGATTTTTTTGAACAACGTATATTATAAATAACTGAATAAGTGTCTGAGGAATGTTTTAAGTAAAATATTTAGTGTTTAAAACAATGCAATACAATTATGATTTCAAAGAGTATTGTTTTATTACACACAACACTCAAATATCTCAGACTGTTTGTCAAAAGTGCAAAATTGCAACAAATACAACATTGCAAGAACAAAATATACATCCAACGTAAATTGCATGTAGAAAATTTTCTCAAAAATACCGATTGTGAGATGGTTGCATTTTGGCAAGAAAATACATTGAACAACCGCTCACATGTGGCACTGGCAGGGAAAGAACTATCTGGTGTAGTTGCAGTAGACTGAAACCTCATCCAAAACATTAACCTCCAAAGGGTCAAAATGTTATAATTTGTAATGTTACAAAAGCCTCAACTGAAGAGTAAGAACGCTTGGAAAATGTTAAGTATTTTAGTTGAACTGGCATAGTTAGTCACTGTTATTGTTATACCACTCAAGCAAAACAGGAATGGTTTCACACCATCAGTCGAGAATTGAGGTGCAGTGTCCTTCTAATAAGAGCAGGCAATAACAATAAAAAGTGTCAACCCACTTCTGTACGTCAGTGAACCGTTAGCCGCAAGATGCGTGATTAAACAACAGGTGGCGGTAATGGCAAAAAATGAGTTTGTAATCTAACAAGAAGAATATCCTTGCATCGCGCTGATTCGCGCAGGCTCGACAAAACGCAATGTAGCTTTTGCTCGCGCTACACCGCTACTTGCTGCAAAAAGTAGTTAGCTACTGGAAAAGCTACACTGTTTAAAAAGCAACTGAGCTACTGCCAAGCTACTGAAAAATGTAGTTAAGTTAGTAGCGTCGCTACTTGTAGTTAACTACTCCCCAACACTGTCGTCTTGTACCTTCGGGCAGTGCTTATATCGAGTCCTGATACGTGAGATCGAACGAGAATGCACGCGTTGGTGGTAATGCATAGACGGACATTATGTGGACAGTGCCAAAATAAAGGTGCCTTTTTATACGACAGATATCGATATTTTACAAGTGGCATCGATGTATCGTATCGTCAAATATCGTATTGATATATCGATGCATCGTTACACCCCTACTATCTATCTAATATTTTTAGTTGAATTTCTTAAATACTGTATATACAAATATATATTTAGTTAAATTAAACTAATATATATATATATAAAATTTAATATTTTAGTAATATTTTTATACATAGAAATGAAACTAATTAAAAATATTAAAGCAAAATTATATTTGAAAATAAATTTGGTAAAATATATATTTAGTGTGATATATGTACTTTTTAAATTGTACAAAAGCAAAATTATTGAAGTTATAAAAAAAAATATATATATATAAAAAAATGAAATTACATGTCATTTAAAAAAATTTACACACACACACTTTAAATGACATGCTGTGAATTTAGACGCAAAATATTGTATAGATATAAATAAAGATAGACAAACATGCATATGTATATATATACACACACACACACACTGTACACATACACACACATAGATTGTGCTAATTATAAAACAATACTTCTTTGTATGAACACGAGTCTGAATATTATCGTTTAATCAGACTGTATCATGTAAAACACATTGACATTTCACTCTGATTAGATCACAATTTCCAGTAAATGTTGCTGAAAGAGTGTCCTGTACAATTCGCACCCACCACATTTAACGGCCATTGAAAGACGCAGGTGGTTAAAAAAAATGAATAATAATTTTGTCTGTAGAACCTCTTTTAAAAGCCTCTGTTCTCAAATGAAACTGTCATGCTGTCAGTCTGCGGCCTGAAAAGGCAATAATCTAGCAGCTGTATTTGCACCAATGAAATTTCGGCGCCTTCAGAAACAGAGCCCCACTGCTTTGTTGGGTACCTGCTCGAATAACCCCTTCACCGCGGTCCAAGGCTTCAAACCCGCACGTGCAGGACGAGAGAGACGTCGCGCAGACTCCTGAACTCTTGTATAAACAGTCACTTCTGAGGGTTCGCTGGTGTGCTGTACTCTGACCCAGGTGGAGATCTTTCTCTTCCACTCCATCCCTGGAATTTATGACATAAAACATGCCCTTTTTCACTCACTTTTCATAAAACAGAGCTGTAAAAAAAACTGTAAAATTGATTCTACATCCCTTTCAAGCAGCATAATGAAAATAACTTGAGCGCTTTCATTGTAATAGGACTGGAAGCCCTCGGGTCGAGTCTCGATTTAAGCAGATGTAAAGTCTTGGAGAAGCGGTCAAGCGCTGGGTTTTACTGAATGGAGATCGCTGTAAAAGAGTCTCGAGTCTCGATGGACTCGATGTGTGAGACCCAGCATCCCATGACATAATCCGACAATATCCCAACCCCAATTTAAACCTTATTAAGATGTAGAAATGTTCGTTTACTCACGTCACTTCATCTTATGCGTGCGTGCTGGACGAGACGTGGGGTTTCTGCCAGATTATGAGAACTGCTCCCAGTTAAAACAAGATGATTTTTTGACCTTGTCAAAGTCTGGACTCGCTGAAGCTGCTCAAATGCAGTTCCAGGACTTTAGGTTTGCTGACATCAAGAGTAAAGAGTCATTTTATTATAATATACTGTTAGGAAAAAGAAGAAAAAGGATCCCTCACAATACAGCTGGCATGTATACATATATCTTTATTAACTACGTTTCGGTCAGGTGTATAATATACTATATAATATATTCAAATATAACTTTAGGAGCAATATAAATATTGAAATAGATACTACAAAATAATTAAATGAACAAAAATAATTGGATACTATGAAAATTACTGTCAACATGAGAAGTGATTATATATGTATAAGGCATAAAAAAATCACTATGCATCTTTTATTTTTAAATATTGTTTATATTTATATAATTTTTCATTTATACACATATATGTGTCCCTCTCTGTGAAAACCCAGCTAAAGTCATTTTTTGCATAAAATCATCCTGCATAAAGACTGTAAAGAACATTCTGTGAAAATATTTTCTTGGTATCTTTAATATTGAGTGAGTAAAGATTGAAATCATAGTGAAATTAATGCTTGTAATCAAACTTTTGATCGTTATCTCAGAATTAGATTTTTAGATTTTAGCCTGGTTTTTACAGAGGGTCACACATATACACACATATATATTCAGCTTATATATAAAAGTAAAATATGTAAAAAATATGTTGTACATTAAAATTATATATAAATATGTTATGTTATATATGAAGAGCTCTTTTCCAAAACGCTATAAATCCATTTTAATAGTTTTCATGAAAATTACATTTTTTTACCTAGACCCATACATTTTGTTAATATTCAATTTATCCTATTAAAATGGTCTGTTGGCTCAGTCTGAACATGTTAAACAATGATTGTTAAACCCCCCCCCGGGTCCGCAGCATCACACCGAGCGGGTCTCAAACCCGGGTTTCCGGCGCGGGAGGCGGGCGCTCTAACAAGGAACGCTAGAAGGCTACAGCTTCTAACGTCAGTCGCTAGAGCGCCTCTTTGTGAGGTCAGGAGAGTGAGGTACATTTTAAACAAGGAAATATAGCGATTTGGCATGAAACATTGATGGAGCAGTGAATAGGTTCAGTACACAGCAAAATGGCATGACCAACTCATTCGCGATAAATTTGGCGTTTATCGCGTTTTGGAAAAGAGCTCTTCATATATATATATAATGTATATGTGCCATTTTAAATTTTCTTTAAAAAGAATTAGTGGTGGGCCGTTATCGGCGTTAACATGCTGCGTTAACGTGAGACTCTTATCGGCGATAAAAAAAATATCGCCGTTAATCTATTCTCAAAGTTGGGTTGGGAGCTGGGTCTATACTACGCAAGCTATGATGACTTTCACCCTGATATTTTAGCGCGGATGTATACCTAGCCGAATTGCACTGTAGGGGGCGAGAACGAGTCTTCGAACTAGAGGCTCGCAGTCCGTGATGGACAGATTGTTAACGGCTGGTCTGTGTGGTAATACAATCGGGCAGGACATCCAAACACTCACCTATCATTCATCAACCTCAAATATGGCTGTTCATCTGAAAGATGTATGTAGTAGCAACTTTACATGGCCGCTCAATATGATGTTAACCTAGAGAAATGTGCGCTATTGAAGTGTTTGTGTGGAAGCGCGTTTGCTGCAAGACAGGCTCCGGTGCGCTCACTTGCTCTTAAAATCTCCGTCATTTTTGGTCATACAGATAAAAGTAGCCTAATACATCTTTCGAATCTGTAAAGACTCTATGTTTATTTGTGTGCACTCAGAATAACAACGAAACGTTGCGCTTTTAAGCAAACAGGATGCGCTTTAGGTCTCATGTGAACTTGAGCGAGAAACTTCGAAACTCCGTCTTTGAGAAATATATCTATAGAGAGTGAAATGTCTAAAAAATAAAAATAGAAGACGTGTGTGTGTTAGCATGGATGATTTACATGAAATTTAATCTGTGCAACACTGTGCATAAAATGGCTTTCAGTTCAATATAATAACAAAAAACGACATTTTGGGTTTTTATTCAACTAATAAGGTGGGCACGCTGTGATCTGTACTATATTTTTACTGTAATTGACAGTTATCGACAAAAAAAAAAAAAAAAAAACAACACGGGAGTGGGAGGGAATGGGAGTCATTCTTCCGGGAGTGGAACGGGATTTTCCTCCAGTTTTTTCGTGGGATTGGGACGGGAAGAGATTAAAGTTTGTGATGCATTTTGGAAACAGGAGATGAGCCCCTGGTCTAATGCACCACCTGGCTTGAGAAACCCGTTCTCAAAGACTTACTTTTAGTCATTATTTGGGTAGCACACATATTCTGAATGCCTTCGGCAGAATTCAAATGAGCCATTTTAATCTAGATTAATCTAGATTAAAAAAATTTATCTATGCCCACCACTAAAAAGAATACATTTGATCAGGCTGCTATGTTTATGTTCAGTTATTTCACTTTAACGGCAATGAAAAGAACCCATTATTATGTATGTAAGGAATAATTTACTGAGCCGTTGAATTATTAGAAAAATAATGCAAATGGAAATAATCTGTTGTTTTTATCCCATTGCTGTAATGCGGTCGAGAAATGCCTGGAACTACTTTCACCGTGCGTTTCCCTGAAAATAATTGCACACTTCAGAACGTTCGTCAGCCAATCAGATTCAATCATTGAATGGCCCCGTAGTATATTTACAGGTGCATCTCAAATTAGAATGTCATGGAAAAGTTCATTTATT
Source organism: Schizopygopsis pylzovi (assembly GCA_027422435.1). Classification (NCBI taxonomy): domain Eukaryota; kingdom Metazoa; phylum Chordata; class Actinopteri; order Cypriniformes; family Cyprinidae; genus Schizopygopsis; species Schizopygopsis pylzovi. The sequence goes on from CM049816.1 coordinate 2,634,741, forward strand.
TCAATAATTCAACTCAAGTTGTGAAACTCGTGTATTAAATAAATTCAATGCACACAGACTGAAGTACTTTAAGTCTTTGGTTCTTTTAATTGTGATGATTTTGGCTCACATTTAACAAAAACCCACCAAATCATCACAGACTGTGGAAACTTAACACTGGACTTCAAGCAACTTGTGCTCTGAGCTTCTCCACCCTTCCTCCAGACTCTAGGACCTTGGTTTCCAAATGAAATACTAAATTTGCTCTCATCTGAAAAGAGGACTTTGGACCACTGGGCAACAGTCCAGTTCTTCTTCTCTTAGTCCAGGTAAGACGCCTCTGATGACAACTGTAGCCAAATTCCTCGACACGTCTGTGTGTGGTGCTCTTGATGCTTGACCCCAGACTCAGTCCATTCCTTGTGAAGTTCACCCAAACTCTTGAATTGATTTTGCTTGACAATCCTCATAAGGCTGCGCTTCTCTCGGTTGGTTGTGCATCTTTTTCCTTCCACTCAACTTTCTGTTAACATGCTTGGATACAGCACTCTGTGAACAGCTTCTTTGGTAATGAATGTTTGTGTCTTACCCTCCTTGTGAAGGGTGTCAATGATTGTCTTCTGGACAACTGTCAGATCAGCAGTCTTCCCCATGATTGTGTAGCCTAGTGAACCAAACTGAGACCATTTTGAAGACTCAGGAAACCTTTGCAGGTGTTTTGAGTTGATTAAGTCTCTTCCAGCTCCTACCCTCAGGTAGACGGTACCGGAGTATCAGAGTATCAGAGCCCGCTCCACCAGACTGCTCAACAGCTTTTTCCCCCAGGCTGTGAGAGCCCTGAACTCAAATCACACCGCCCCTCTCTGAAACCCCAACAACCCCCCCCCCCCCCCCCCCCCACCTTACCACATCTCAGGAAAAACTGTTAAACTTTTATCTCTGTGGAATTCAGGTGAGCGGGCCTGCACAAGCCACCTGTAGCAACACACTCTCCTCTACATGCACTAGACACTTTCACACACCGTTGTGTGTCCATAATCCCACAAAAGACTGATTGTAATATACGACTGTAATGTATGTATGTTTACTGGCTCATGCACCACAAATCACCTTACACTGTTCCCCAGCCAGCTGCTTGAATGTCTCTCTTTTTGCACATGTACAGTATTTGAAGTCATCTGCACAGTTGTACAGTTTGTGTTTTTTGTTTTTTAGTTTATGTATAGGTAACCACTTTTATATATAGCATATGTATAGTCAAAGCTGACAGTAGGTTAGTTTGTGTATAGGTTTATACTGTTTTACTTCGTGTTGTATATCTGTATTTATGTAGCACCGTGGTCCTGTGAGACACGACATCTTGTCCCACTATATGTCCACACATGTAGTGGAATGACAATAAAGCTCAACTTGACTTGATTAGCTGATTGGCATGTCACCATATTATAATTTGTTGAGAGTGAATTGGTGGGTTTTTGTTAAATGTGAGCCAAAATCATCACAATTAAAAGAACCAAAGACTTAAACTACTTCAGTCTGTGTGCATTGAATTTATTTAATACACGAGTTTCACAATTTGAGTTGAATTACTGAAATAAACAAACTTTTCCACGACATTCTAATTTATTGAGATACACCTGTATATATAAACAATTTGTTTCTTATTTTTATATTTGTATGTCAGTTCATATATAAAAACTAAATATGTAAAAAAAAAAAGTTGCACATTTGTATATAAACACAAAAAAATTATGTTTTCATTTTTATAGATATTTTTATATTTTATGAGCTGAGTGCTTCCCCTGCAAATCGCAGTGCAATCAAATAATAAAACACAATGTTCTCCAAAAATCAGTATAGAATATATAAAAAATGTCATCATATTCTATCTGGGCCTGTTAATAAATGCAGAAAACCCAAACACGGTGGAGTTCGGCCTCGCTGCTTAATAATTCAGGAATAAGACATAATCCTAAAAGCAAAACAGACATAAAAAGCACCATGAAACCAAACTGTTTCAATATCTAAACACACCGTGACCGTGACCCATCTGTTTTCCCCAGCGAAGCTCACACGACTCCAGATGAGGTCTACAGCAATGCCTAACCTCGAAAAATAAGTCCATCCTCAGGGATTGCGATCATCTTGTCTATCAGAATAATATTTGGGAACGTCCAATGGCGATCTGTGACCGGTCGTCAGAGTTATTAGTAAACACGGACATAAATCAGCTCTCACTCCCAGCGCCGGGCGTCTTTCTATTACAGCGTTGCGTTGTGGCTGGATTGAATCGGGGTTAACCACAGGATGTAGCTGGTAAACTTTCCCAGCTTTTTGGCCGTTGATTTTTAAGATGCAAGATTACACCCGTTCCTCTGAGCTGCATGGTGCGGATGGCCGGCGCCTGTAGTAGAGTTGACAGTACTGATGGGATCCATTCAACAAAACCAGCGTGTTAATGCTCGTACCAGCCACACGGGTTGTGACCTTCAATGTCTGTTTAAGATCCTTCTCTGGGCCAGTCATGGCCACTTTTATTGTTGAACCTGTCACTCAATACGCCCTAGTTACAAGACACGCACTTAAACACATCCTCACGATGTTCGGTTTGCGATCCGTGAGGAACGGCAACTTTATTACGCTCATAAAAACGTTGCAATTGCCCTGTATTTCCAAGGAACAACTCAAACTGACTGAGATTGCACTCAGATGCAATTGAGATGAATGGGATTGGATTAATGCGTCCCTCGATTTTCAAGGCCGGGGATTTTCCTTCGAGTAGCAACTCAAATATTTGTCAACTCCCGTTAGAAACATTTAATAGTAATATAATTTATAGTGGCGCTTTCTGCAGGATGCTGCCAGAGAGAAGGATCATTGTGGAAAGGTAATAAATGCTACCAGTGTTTTGAGCCGTTTTGAATTATTATCTGAACATGAAGCCCAGCAAGAGGGAGTTTATTTCCAAGGCTGATATTCAGAATTTAGTATTTTATTCCATTTAGAAATAAATCCTCCATTAAGATGGGAGAAATCGGTGTTGTCACTATAGATGTTTGCAGTGCCTACGGACATATATTCCCCCTCCTTTACCTTAAAAAACATTTACACGATAAATAATTCCACAAAAGGGACGGTGGGAATAGACGAACCTGAGCACTTAATCAGCCGTCGTTCGGCAGGAAGTTCAGTGACGGTAACAGGAGGTTCCTCAGGAATCCACCGCCGCAGCGCTTCCAATATTGCGTTCCCATACGGCCGAGAGGCAAGAGATGTTATCTGGAGACGGGTAAAATAGAGATGTCAGGCTTGCCATATTCATTCCAAGAACTACAATCATTCTTTCGATTTATACTTTAAAATAATGTTTAGTAATATATCAAATGTATTGCATTTTATTGAGTATTATTGTAATGAGTATGTACATCTCTCCATATAAATATATATATACAGCATATATTCGTATTATTATTATTATAGCAGCAATGTTTTATTTCAACCAATATAGTAAAAATAAAATATCTAATATTTTTTAAATGTTAGATTATTTGTATTACTTATATATATATATATATATATATATATATATATATATATACACACACACATATACACACACACACACACCTGGAGCAGTGGACACACACACACACACACACACACACACACACACACCTGGAGCAGTGGACACACACACACACACACACCTGGAGCAGTGGACACACACACACACACACACCTGGAGCAGTGGACACACACACACACACACCTGGAGCAGTGGACACACACACACACACACCTGGAGCAGTGGACACACACACACACACACACACACCTGGAGCAGTGGACACACACACACACACACACCTGGAGCAGTGGACACACACACACACACACACACACACACACACACACTGGAGCAGTGGACACACACACACACCTGGAGCAGTGGACATACACACACACACACACACCTGGAGCAGAGGACACACACACACACACACACACACACACACACACCTGGAGCAGTGGACACACACACACACACACCTGGAGCAGTGGACACACACACACACACACACACACACCTGGAGCAGTGGACACACACACACACACACACACCTGGAGCAGTGGACACACACACACACACACACACACACCTGGAGCAGTGGACACACACACACACACACCTGGAGCAGTGGACATACACACACACACACACCTGGAGCAGTGGACACACACACACACACACACACACCCACACACACCTGGAGCAGTGGACACACACACACACACACTTTAACACAATTCTTTATGTCAATACAGAACCTGTACTTTACAAAAAAGGTACAAATGTATTTATAATATAATTTATAAAAAAAATCTTCCATTTTTATTTATATTTTTACTATATTGGTTTTAGTTACAAGTATGTGCCATTAACACGGACATTTGAAGGAGAGTTGATATTTAACAAGAAATAAATATTTAACAAAAATGTAAAATTAAAATATATTTTAAAATTAAAACACTCACTAAAAAGCGGCAATATTTTATTTTAGTTTTTTATATATATATATGGGGAAAAATATATATTTTATATTCGCATGTCATGTAAATATGCAAATATGTTAAATCTTTAAATTATTCATTTAAATATATTTTATATTAAATAATATAATTTAATAACTGATTACATTTATATTACATTAAACACTTTTAATCCTAAATATTTAAGCTCAAAGAAGGTGCCAAAACAAGTTTGGGAATCACTGAATTCGATTTTTGTTTTTATGGGTAACACATTTCAGGCATTAATATGAGTTTGCTATAGCAATGCTAATAGCTAATTGGCTATTTGACGGTTCATTAATATTACTGAAAAACAGTTTACCAATGGTGTCTAAAACTGATGTCGGATCAAGTTTTTCTGAAAGATTATGAAGACATTTTTCTCCATAACCACGTGCACTGAAAAATCATTCGCAATAAGACCAAGAACAACGGATTAAAGTAAATGTCGATTCTCTTTCACTGGTTTCCATTACTATATACTCTATGTCATATTATAAAAGAGTTACTCATTTCGTGGGCCGGCGTTCAAAGCGTTTCACTGGACAGCGTGGAGTCACACATTATAAAGTTATTGAAACACAGAGCTCAGTGTGTTGTGAATCTGATAATATGGGACAAAGGAGGTCTGGGAATCGCAACCTGCACGAAATATGGGCCGTGCAGGGCTTGTAAAAGCCTTGAGATAAATTAGTTTGTATTTCTCTGTTTTTATCCTGACGCGAGGAAGAAAACCTAGGGTGTTTTCTTCCAGACGTGCAGCTTTTCTCCTTTTTGTCCATTCAGATCCTCAAGCTGTGCACGCAGAACATCAGACCCCAGATTTAAGGGCCTTCGGAGACCCTTACGGCTCCCTGATGGAAATCTCTCAAGCCACCTAACAGCAAGCCTACAAGGTCACGAAGGAAACCCGCTTTTTTTGGAGAAAAAACAACAGAAAACATCCGCAGGCCGGCTGTAGCAGTGACATCAATCAGCCGCAGAATCTGCAGAGGAACTGTTGTTAAACGCATTACCGTTTCATGACAGTTAAGAGGTAATTTGGGAGATTATCAAGAACGCTCTCTCATGGGTGCGCAGATAAGTGCTTGTTATTTATGTGCAGATGCGCGGAGGGTCGTCCAACACAAACATAAATATTAAAAATAAAACGTGTTGCCAACAAGGAAAGCATCATAGTGTGCATAGTTAGAGAGGGATTTTATAAAACCATTAAACTTGTAACACAATCGCTGAACAAACAAATGCAAAGTCACTTTAGATAAAACATATGCCAAATGCATACATGCAAATACTAAAAATCCCCAACAACGTGACAGTTAGTGTTGCACCATTAAAGTTACAGTTCAGTGTAGTTTGTGCTCATTTTATGTAATGCTGCTGAATAATAGCTATAAAGCAAGAAAAGTTGGTTTATGAGGCGGCGGCAAAACTACATTACCCATCATTCATAGTGGCTGAGATCAAGGTTATTAGAGTTAACTAAAAAAAAAGAAAAAGTTATTTCAGTTAAAGCAACATTTCTCTTTTTAATTGAGTTTGGTTAGAGTTATGTTTAGATGTACTAAAACTGAAATAAAAAAAGAACCAATAAAAATAACAAAATCATAAAATTAACAAAACTTAAACGAAAATACTAAATAAACACTAATTCAAACTATTAATAAACATACCTGAAATTAGTTTATTTAAAATATGTACACTTATTTTATTTCATTTAGTTTCTCATTTTCACTTAGTTTATCTTGATGTTCTAAAACAAAAACTGAAAAGTAATAAAAACATTTCGACATTAAAAAAGCAAATAAAAATAACAAAAATACTAAAACTCTAACTAAAATTAAAATTAGTGTTGGACGATATGCTCCATAGTCATATTGTCCTAGCGTCAGCCTGTGAGATCACCAATATACAATATTATCGTGCTAATTTATTTAATTATTTACTATAAATAATTTACTTCTTTTCATAGCCGCAGAGTGAACCAACTCCAGGGTATGGCTAAAAGCAGCCTAATGTTAGTGTAATCTAAACATTATGTCTTTTTAGTCAAGTAGCATATGGATGTCATGTCATAAAATATTTGTATTATGACTGAATTTGTATTTAACTAGAGATATTCTAGGCTCAGGGTATCGGCCGATACCGAGTACTGATCCGATACCGAGTACTGATCCGATACGAGTACTGATCCGATACCTAGTACTGATCCGATACGAGTACTGATCCGATACGAGTACTGATCCGATACCGAGTACTGATCCGATACTGAGTACTGATCCGATACCGAGTACTGATCCGATACAGAGTACTGATCCGATACCGAGTACTGATCCGATACCGAGTACTGATCCGATACTGAGTACTGATCCGATACGAGTACTGATCCGATACGAGTACTGATCCGATACCGAGTACTGATCCGATACCGAGTACTGATCCGATACAGAGTACTGATCCGATACAGAGTACTGACCAAGCCACCTAACTGATCCGATACTGATCCAAGCCATCGAGTACTGATCCGATACGAGTACTGATCCGATACGAGTACTGATCCGATACCGAGTACTGATCCGATACGAGTACTGATCCGATACGAGTACTGATCCGATACCGAGTTCTGATCCGATACGAGTACTGATCCGATACCGAGTACTGATCCGATACCGAGTACTGATCCGATACAGAGTACTGATCCGATACCGAGTACTGATCCGATACCGAGTACTGATCCGATACCGAGTACTGATCCGATACGAGTACTGATCCGATACCGAGTACTGATCCGATACGAGTACTGATCCGATACGAGTACTGATCCGATACCGAGTACTGATCCGATACGAGTACTGATCCGATACCGAGTACTGATCCGATACCGAGTACTGATCCGATACCTGTATAATTATCAAGTATAATCAAGTATTATTTAATGATAGAACATTAGTAATTAGAATTAAAACTTGGTAACCATGTATGAAAGCATTAGGGATGCACCGAATATTCGGCCACCGAAAATTTTTGCCCGAAAATGGCCCGAAAGTGCATTTTCGGTTTTCGGCCAAAATACTTTTATCACCGAAACAATACGGCCGAAATGACGCAAACAGAAACCGCGACCTGCACGTGCTTGTCTGAAGCAACATGTCTGCGATGTGGACGTATTTCAGTCTATCTGAGAAAGACCCACGGACAGCGATTTGCAAAACATGTAATGCCGAAATTTCAAGAGGGGGTGCATCTGCAAAGACTTTCTCCACGTCGGGTTTAATTCATCACCTGAAATCCAAACATTTCGATCGCTACGCTGAATATGAGAGGAACGCGCGCGGCACAGAAAAGGAAAACGCCTCCGAGCACGCCCACTCCGTCTGTGGCAGACGGTTTTGAAAAGGCAAGGACGTTTCCCAGTGACATATGGGCTATGGCAGGCTTTGTTTTGATACACTATTATGTTGAAGGCCTACAGAGAAAACATTGCTGTAATTGCGTGTGATTGGTTATAACGCACAACACTGTAACTGCATAAAAATAAATATTATGGAACGAATAAGCCCTAATATTAATTAGAAAATACTATCCTGATGATAATAATCGTCAAAGGCATCGTCACCGGCAATAACTCTGATTATTGTTGATACACGATACTATTGTGTATTAGTTCAACCCTAATAGAAACAGTAAATATGAAAAAAATTAATTAATTATTAATAAACATTAATTAAAATAATATATTTAATATTTAAAAATGGAAACTTATTTAATTTTGTCACCATTTCTCATTTTCAGTTAGTTTAACTTAATATACTAAAATAACTAATACTGAAAAAAATTGAAAATAAAAATGTGAAAAATATGTTTTTTATTGACGTATAAAAAAAATTGACAAAAACTAAATGACTGATACTTTAACAAAAAAAATGAAAACAGAAAATCTAAAAATAAAAATAAATTCAAACTATTATTAATAACTATAACACATATGATATTAAATAAAACCCTGGCTGAGATACACGGATGGATTTCTGACCTAAAACACATCCTTTGCTCTTCATTATGCATCACCAGGACTAAAATACTTCCTGTCTTTGTCTGGAAATGAAAAAAATTATAATACTTGAAATAATTTCCAGGAGGATTTAAAGGCATTATGGCTTAAATAAAATATCTAGTTACCTAATTAAGAATCATTAGCAATGAAAATGAAGTGTGTTCACATTACAGTGACGTATGAGAGAGTGTGCCATAACGCCACGTCACCTCACAAACCGTGTCCTTTATACGTCAATAAACCAGCACCATACTTAAAGTTTCTGAAACTGGCACAAAAGAAAATCCTATTAAAAAGAATCAAATCGGCCCTAAAGCAGTGCCGCATGCATCTCTTGTTCACTGTATACATGTTTAACAAAGTCAAATGATTCAGTCGTGTCATTTACATAATCATTTTATATCAGCATTAAACCTGTACGATTTATGACTGTATTTTAATCACCTTTTTTCCTTACCTAGTTCATTTTAATGCTCCTGCGGTGTAATAAATACATTTTTCAAATAATCCAAGAAGTCTCTCAATTAATATGAGCTCATAATAATAGCCACTTGTGTAATAATTAAAAAAACGCTGTCTAAAATTGTTTCAGATGGAGTATTGCATGTCATACCGCGAACTATCCAGTCGCCTGTTAATAATCTCTGATGCTGATTTAACATATGACTGCATGGACCGTTCAAGTTTCATCTGAAGGATGATGCCCAGAAAACAACCTGTAGAGCAAACACAATCAAAAGACAACGCCGCCGTGGCTCTGAAATCATGAAAACATATGGAGCAGCTCTGTGAAGTGCACAGGGAGCCGTTTGGGCCGCTGCGTCTCCGGACTTTGTTTACTTTTAAAAGCCAACCTCACCAATAAAATAAAAGGAAACGGTCAAACTGTGCTGGCGAGAACATCAGCTCAGTTCATTATATCTGCCTGAGTGGAGAAAGCTCTCTTCCTTTTCTTAAGACTCGGAAACAAGTCTGTTGGAAGGCATCAATCCTTATATCCTAGAGTTTCTACCAGGTGTGTTATTAATTGAAGTAGACAGATTTACAGGGATAGTTCACCCCAAAAAATATTAATAAAATGTTTATCTGCTTACCCCCTGCAGGGCATCCAAGATGCAGGGTGACTCGGTTTCTTCAGTAGAACACAAATGAAGATTTTTAACTCCAACCGTTGCAGTCTGTCAGTCATATAATGGCAGTCAATGGGACCCACGGCTTAGAGAGACTAAACAAATAAAAATATACCCCTGGGGATGAGCAGATAAACATAATTTTCATTTTTGGGTGAACTATCCCTTTTTTTTTTTGAATATTTTGGCTGTGCTAATGCGAACAGCATACATTTTTTATTCAGATTGTGGTTTTATGTGTGTACAGAGACATGGTTTTGTTTCTTTTAAATCCCACACTGCACAAAACAATAATGCATTGAAATTAATGTTGTTACTAATCACTGATATGTCAAAGACAGCAAATAAATAATTAAATAAAAAACTGCTTAGCATTTGGTATACAGTTTTTTCTTCTTGTGTGTGTTTTGTCTGTTTTTTAGTTTCCAAACAAAACAACAGTGGCATGGAAACAAATTGGCATTTAAAGTGTTACAATTCTGAAAATGAATTAATTTTTGGTTTTATCAGGACTGATGTTGCTAAAAAAGACCTCGGACAATGAAAGTGGAAAAAATGTAATATATAATATTTTTATGACCTTTTTTACATGGACATTTTGTCCTCAAAGCACCTCTATGTAACTTATGCACAAGGGTCCAGACCGTCAGTAAGCCTTTGTTATTTCTTTCATTTGTGTTTTCGGTTCTATTTCGATTAACTGTGCAGCCCTAGCTTGACACACTTTTTAACAAATACAAAAATAAATAAATAAAATACATGTGTGCAAAACGACAAAGTATGACTTTTTAACCCGTGTGTGTCTTCAGGCACATTTCGGTCTTATTCTTTTAGCATTTAGTATATGAAAAATACTTATTTTGGGTGTTCCTTTGAAAACAAAAAAGCAAAACAACAGTGACATTATGCAAACAAATTGGCATTTAAAGAGTTAAAACCCTGAAAATGAATGAATTTCTTGTAGTTATGATCAGGACTGCTGTTGGTAAAAAGACCTCGGTCAAGGAAAGTGGAAAAAAATATTAGATTTTTATGACCTTTTTTTTTTACATGGAAATTTTGTCCTTTAAGGACTTTTGTCTTACTTTTATTTATGCACAAAGGCTAAAATCCGCATAAGCACTGTAATTAAACAGCAGCCTTTGTTATTTTTCTATTCGAGTTTTGGTTTTATTTCGATTAACCGTGCAGCCCTAGCCTGACACGCTTTCTAACAAATGCCCCAAAAAAAATCTATGTGTGAAAAAACCCAAGCTCTTTGGCTCAATCTTGAAATGACATCCTCTCTGAAGCCGAGCAGCAGGACTTTAGCTGCTTCCTTTCTGGACCCCGGCGGACTAAACCATTAAACCGTAGGGAGGAGAGAAAACCTGCAGAGCACTAAAATAAAGTTATGTCAAAAGCATTCAGCTCTTCCTGCTGTCGCTGCTCAACCTTGTGAATATCCTCCGAGGGGCCAAGAACATTACAAGCCATTCAGTTTATATGAATGGGCACTAACAGACTTTTTTGCCATTCTGATATGTCTAAATTTGCAGGCATATCCTGTGGTCCATCAGAAACAGCCTTAGTTTCAATTTAGTGTCTCCCAGAAGGACCGAGCTTCCTATTTCGAGTGGAAATTGTATAAAGTTTTCCCCCCCAGTGTTCATATCTTTACTGCTTCAAAAGCAAGGGAGCCTTTTACTTCGAAAGATGAATGAGCTGACAGTTTGATGTCTTAAGCAAGATTGCAAATCATACTGAATCATTCAAAAAAAAAACTTCAGTCTCATTCACAACGTCTGGGCATATAATGCATCTGTCAAAGAGATGGCCGGCGTTTAATTTTATCACAGAACTCCATAAAATCGAAGGGGAAAGGCCTCGTCATTTTATCGCTGTAAGTAAATGATTTTGGAACGGCGCTTCTCCACCAATGTCACAGTTTTTTAAGCAGCAGATGTTTAAGGGATGATGTCAATGTGTCAGGACAGCCATATATCTTTCACAGCCCTGAAAATACTGGTGAGGTGGATCCGTAAAGATGAACCTGAGGATTGAGTCGTAATACCATCTGCGTTCGTTCTAATTCTCCGTTCATAACTGTAATCATGTTATAGTCACGCGCTGCATTAAACAGAGTCATGCGAATCCCCACAAGAGCTGTAAAACAAAAAAACGACATCTTTTACAGTTTACGGGACATTTTGAGTCACAAATATGGAGAAAAACTAAAAAAATCAACTTGACGCATTCAGATTTAGTAACACTACTTTGTTTTGCAATTTGCATTTCTTAGCTACTAAACTAGTTCATTAATTAACTTCTTGTTCACCAATTAGAAACATAATAAACTGATCTATTATTTTGGTAGCCATATATATGTTTATATAATTACATAAAAGCCCAACAGAATGTCCCAAACACAGATGTCTAAACAAATCATTTTTAATTTAACGATCTTGCTGAAATGTTCCTGTCACAGGATTATTGTTTATTGCTGTTTGCATACTTTTGCTATTGTTTTGTCACTATTGTTAGTTATTATTTTAAGAAGTGCTGCTGTTTGAACAGACTTTTATACAGTGATCAGCATCACATCAAAGAGACATTTATTGTTTGAATTTCCTGAAAAAATAGACAGTTAAAAAAATGGGTCTTAATTGGGAAATATTTATATAATTGATTGTGTTACTAATGAATTTATTGGATGAATGAGGCATTTTGCATTTAGTGAATTAACTAATTAAAATTGGCAAAACACAGTAATGTTAATTTTTAAGACAATAGTTGAGAGAAACTAAAAATCTGAATGCATTAAGTTGAATATTTTTATTTTCTAAACAATTCCTTTTTTACAGTCAGCACGACACGATCTGTCTAATTAATAGAAGACAGATAGGCAGTGTTCAGGAACTTAGTTTGTAATTAAGCACTACTGGCCATTTAATTTGGTGTTGCTTCTGGTTCAAAAACTGCAAATACGAACTACACTTTCATTTTTACAAAAAAGGATATTTCAGATATAGAAAAATCCAAACACAGGAATATACCTAAAAACTAGAAGGCCATAGACTTTGTTCACAAAGGGTACAACAACTTCCCAACATATTGTGATCATTTTTGTGATTTTTTAGGTTACTCATTAATTACCTGACTACAAAAATTGCTTATAAATCTCACATTATGCATTATTACTGCACTCAATCTTTTTGTCCACTTGTTTTCCTTTAACTAGCACAGGTTGTGTATCTATTGTTGGAGTTGATTGATCGAAGTCCTCAGTGATCTGAGCTTATACCAAAATGATCCACAAACACTTTTTAAACTCAAAGACTGAGCCGAGGTGCGTAAGCGTAAATCAGTGAAGTCTCCAATCAATCAGGTCCAAAAAGAAATACAAAACTAACACTAAATGAAAGAAAATGAGTTGACAAAAAGACTAAATCCAATTTTTGGAGAAACGGTTGGTCCTTGTTAACCGGGAAAAGTATTTTCAGCACAGTACTTGAATTTGTTTTCTTAGTAAAGAATTCAGACAAGTTTAATGTTATTTTCTGCGGTAGGCGACATTGTGGACAAACCTTATGTTGAACCTGGAAAATGTCTTCAGCTCCAAACCCAACCCTAAATCCCAACTCCTCACTAACTGAACATTAAGCTGCTATTTTCGTCAAAAGCGAACCTATCTAATCTATTTCACGTGCTCCGTTGTAAAATCTTAAGCATCTGACCTAAAATAAAACATGGTGTGGGAATGATAAAGTATCATCTGGTGGTGAACTGGATACTCGTTCAGGGACTGTCCCCTGCACATGTTGCGCTGATGTGACCGTAATGAGCGCCGCGCCTGTGCTCTCTGCCCGGAGAGGAGTAATTAACATCGCAGGCATTGCAGTCTGACGTGCTGAATAATTACCCGCTCCTCAATGACACGCCAGTTCCTGCGATACTGCCGCGCAGGTGAAATCGTAACCTTATACCGAGCAGCTGCCGCTTCAGGGAGGCCGTCACGAACGACTTGACCTTAGAGAGATGCTACCACTGCAGAAGACTGGAAGAATGAGGCACAAAACACACAAGTGACTTGATACAAGATATAATAAATAAAACAAAGACTGAAGTAATGATGCTGAAAATTCAGTTTTGATCACAGAAATTAAATTACACTTTAAAATGAATTAATATTTTTGACTATATTTCTGATCAAATAAATGCAGCCTTGGTTAATTCTATAATTATTTGTCAAACATGTTCCACAGAAAATCTGATTTTTGTGTAGCCTCTCGATAGTGGCTCTTGATCTTAATCGTAATGTCATTAACATAGCTGCTCTATTTTCTTTTGAGTAAACTGTGAGAGCATGTATTTAATATAGCTCATGTTCTTGTACCATTACGATTTTAGTGCATGCAAACTGTTAAAGACGACCCCCCGTGTGCTGTTCTTTATGGGTCCCATTTGACTCACTGTGATTCCTTGCGTCTGATCCCATTCAACAGTTTGCCTTGAACTGGGAAAGACGATCGTCTCGGGTTTCTCATTGGAGCGGACTCTCATCTCAGACTACTTTGAAAGTGTCTCCTGACGTTCTAATTAAGCTCCCAACGCCGTCCCTCTGGGAGGTTGCCCTTCCAAAGCCATCCGGCAGGTCAGCGCGGAGTTATTTGCACTGGTTTTGTGGGCAAACGTAATAATTCCCCTGAGAATAAAGAAAGAGTCTATCAATCCTGCGCAGGACGGGAAGTTACAGCCCTCTTCCGGTCTTCCGGTGGCGCTGCTGAGTTCAGTCGCCTGTGAATTAGCTCCGCTCAGAATTGTGCTTTTATGTGTGTTTCTTTACTTATTTTTTATTTTTTTATTTTATTTTTTTTACTTCTCTTTTGATACGTGTATCGTCTGCAATGATTATGTACGACAGAAGAACACTTTTGGACATTGGACATCGCTACACTAACCTGATTAAGGATACTTTATCCACGGACCCAGCGTGGCCATTGGAGATACTCCGGAGCACCGAGTTGAACAACGACCACCTGAACAACCGCAGGAGGCGAAGGAAACACCGCGGGAGACGTGCTGGAATACGCAACAGACTGAGGAAAAAGGCTCACTGCCCTCCTCTGCCGAGTATTCTGCTCGCTAATGTCCAATCCTTGGAGAATAAGATGGACGATCTTAGAGCCAGGATTAGTTTCCAACGAGACATTAGGGATTGTAACATCTTTTGTTTGACCGAGACATGGCTCACGCCAACGGTCCCGGACAACGCTGTAACGCCGTCTGATAACTTCTCTGTTTTACGGATGGACAGATCAGCCGAGGCCGGAAAAAACAAAGGTGGTGGAGTGTGTTTCTTTATTAACAAGAAATGGTGTGACCCCAGGAATATCTCCATTCTGTCGCGTTCCTGTTCGCCTCATCTGGAGCATCTTTCCATTATCTGCCGCCCCTTCTATCTGCCCCGGGAATTTACATCGATCCTCGTGTCTGCCGTTTATATTCCTCCACAAGCAGACACTAGCGTGGCTTTGTCCAATCTCCACGATGAAATCAGCGGATATGTCAACAAACATCCCGACGCTGCTTGTATTATCGCTGGGGACTTTAACAAGGCCAACCTCAAGAAAGTCCTGCCGAACTTTCATCAACACATATCCTGTCCAACCAGAGGTCTGAATACACTGGATCACTGCTACACTCCGCTCAATAACGCCTACAAAGCCCACTCACTGCCGGCTTTTGGCAAATCAGATCATGTCGCCATCTTTCTCATGCCGGAATACAAACAAAAGATCGCTCGCGATCCGCCGGTGGAGAGGGAAGTGACGCGCTGGTCCCCCCACTCTGAAGCTATGCTACAGGCGTCTCTTGATGACGTCGACTGGGACATGTTCCGGGCGAGTTCATCTGACGTCAGCGAATTCACGGATGTAGCAGTAAGCTTCGTAAACACGCTAACCGAGCAAGCCACTGAAACGGTAACAATAAGGACATTTACTAATCAGAAACCGTGGGTGGACAGATCTATCCGTGATGCGGTTAACAATCGCACTGCCGCATACAATGCCGGTCTGTTGTCAGGGAACATGAGCGAGTACAAAACATCATGCTACGCTCTCCGGCGTGCAATACGAGCCGCTAAGCGCCGGTACAGTGAGAAAATTGAGTCACATTTCCAGCTCAATGACTCTCGACGCATGTGGCAGGGACTGAAGACCATCTGTTCCTCTGGAAATAAATCCTCCGCAGAGGTGAGAGCAGATCCGCTGCTGGCCGAAGAGCTAAACACCTTCTACGGTCGCTTTGACTGCAATGGCGGCGCAAATCTGCCGAACAGCCCGTCAGGAAGCAGCAGACAGAGCAGCAATGATCATGTCATCACCTTTTCAGAGGACGACGTTCGGAGGGAACTAAAGAGAGTGAACGTCAGGAAAGCAGCAGGACCTGATGGGATTACTGGCCGCGTTCTGAGGTCCTGTGCTGATCAGCTTGCTGGTTTGTTTACTTCCATATTTAATGAGTCCCTTGCTACCTCTGTGGTTCCCACCTCATTCAAAAAATCTGTCATCATCCCTGTGCCTAAGAACAGTAAACCCTCTTGCCTGAATGACTATCGTCCAGTTGCCCTCACATCAACAGTCATGAAGGTTTTTGAGAGACTTTTAAAGAAACACATTTGCTCCTCCATCCCTGCTACTTTGGACCCTCTTCAGTTTGCCTATCGGCCAAATAGGTCTACTGATGATGCCATCTCCCAGGTACTGCACTCCTCCCTCACCCACATCGACAGCAAAAATGGCAACTATGTCAGGCTGCTATTCATAGACTACAGCTCAGCTTTCAACACTATAGTCCCCACCAAGCTGACTGTTAAACTCTCAGACCTTGGCCTAAACACCTCACTTTGTGACTGGATTCAAGATTTCCTCACCGCCAGACCACAGGTGGTGAAAGTCGGCCAGTTCACCTCCAACTCCATCACCCTGAACATAGGAGCCCCACAGGTAGGGATGGGTACCGAAACCCGGTATTTAATCGGTCTCGGGGCTAAATTATGAAAGACCGGAGTATCGATAAACTCTGACGTTAACGGTTCTGCTATCGGTACTGGAGAAATTAAGAAAACACACATACATTTATTATTGCTATATATACACATTATCTTGCAAATTCTATCTCACCGGAGTCGCCTGCTGTTTTTATATAGATTCATATTAAAACATTTGTCTATGATGCATTTTTGCTATTCGCAATTCAGAAGCAAGATCGCGCTGACGCGGAGGAGCTTCAGCGCGCGCAACATGAAAGCGGTTTAATTATGATAGAAGAGAGAACGAAACATTCAAACATCTGCTTACGCTTTAGGCCTGTGGCTGCGGCTGCTAATTTTATTTTTTATTTCGATTTTGGCTTCTAAGCATTATAGCCGCGTTTCTTCTTCCCTTCACACATTCATTCCTCCCTAAAACCCAATCTTAACGTCAGAATCAGCTCAATCGGTGATTGTTGTAGAATGCCGTCTTTACTGTTGCTAAATTGTGGGACATGTTTGATAAAGAGACGCTGAAAGCACAATCCGCGCGAGAGACGCTGTTCCCCAGGCTGAAGTGTGTGTGTGTGTGTGTGTGTGTGTGCGTGGAGCGCACCAAAACACTTTGAGCTTCGGGCGCATCCATAGTCGATAAGATACACACAAAATATGTCAAAATGGCCGGCTTGGAGAATATTCTCTTGAACACAGTTTATGTCTTAAGTGGATGAGAACAGTTGGGAGAAAATCTGATGTGTGTCAATATATTGTCTTAAAGTGACAAACTGGCGCTTCATCAATGTTAATCAAAGAACAAAATGAAAGAGAAAATCACTCACAGCTCTTAATCTGTATAACGTTATAGCTTTAATAAGCATCAATCTATCAATACATACAGTGAAAACTATGCAGTGTTCATTTACATTTTAATACTTTTAGATTTATTTTGTAGCTATTACTTTCCAGAACATTAATGTTAGTGGACCTTCATGAAAAAAGCACTGTTTATTTCTTTTCAGTTGTATATTTATTTTATTGAATTTTTCAGTTTGTTTAACTTTTTCTTTGTTCATGTTCTTACTGTATCTTATAATATGTATAAAACACTAAAAATGCCTGCACAAATGTGCATTTACAAATTGATGCTTTATATTCATTTAATTAAATATTTATTTTACATTTCAGAATATAAAGCAATATTAATTCAGCTCTTAATTTGTCATATATATATATATATATATATATATATATATACACATAAAACAAAAAGTACCGATAAGAATACCGTTAAAGTACCGAACCGATAAGCAGTATCGGTAAGAGTAGTAATACCGTTAAAACCTTAACGATACCCATCCCTACCCACAGGGCTGTGTCCTGAGCCCCCTGCTATACTCTCTCTACACACACGACTGCGTGTCCTCACACAGCTCCACCTCTATTGTTAAATTTGCTGACGATACTGTGGTTCTGGGCCTCGTTTCCAACAATGATGAGGCCGCATACTTGGATGAGGTGGAGAGACTTACATCATGGTGTCAGGACAACTGTCTCTCTCTGAACGTGAGCAAAACTAAGGAGCTGATCGTGGACTTCAGGAAGAGACAGCAGCGGCCCTACACTCCTCTTATGATCAATGGGACCCCTGTGGAGAGGGTGAGTAGCTTCAAGTACCTCGGTGTAAACATCTCCGAGGACCTGACTTGGACTACACACATTCAAACACAGGTTAAGAAAGCCAGGCAAAGACTGTACCATCTGCGACAGCTGAGGAAATTCAGGGTCTCACCAGCTATCCTGAAAACTTTCTATTCAGGGGCCATAGAAAGCGTACTGACTCAGTGCATCTCAGTGTGGTATGGTAATTCCTCAAACCAGGACTGCAAAGCTCTACAGAGAGTCGTGCGCTTAGCTGAGCGCATCTCAGGATCTACACTCCCCTCTCTGCAGGGCATCTACATCAAACGCTGTAAAAGCAGAGCTGCTAAAATCATCAAAGACTCAAACCACCCCGGTAACCATCTTTTCTGTTTACTGCCATCTGGCAGGCGCTTCAGGAGTATGATGGCAAAGACTGAAAGACTGAGGAAGAGCTTCTTCCCTCAGGCCATCAGGCTCCTAAACACAAACTCTGTTTCATAAACACTCACATGACCCATTGTAACTTAATTAACTGTAAATATTATCACATTCTCATCATTGCTGCTATGTACAATACCCTGAACAACCGTCTGCACATCCCTCTTTCACATTACTATTTATTAAGTCCCAGTACACTGTTTTTCTTTTTTTGTACATCTTATTGTTTTTTGCACATCTTATTATTATTGTTTTTCTTTTTTTTTTGCACATCCTTTTTGCACATCCTATTGTCTTTTTGCACATCGTATTGTTTTTTTGCACATCTTATTGTTTTGCACTTTTTTTATTTCATTGCACATTTTACTCTTATTTCTCCTTTTCTTACCACATGTATGCCCTTGTGTTATGTTACTTTATATAACTTGTATTCTTATTATTTTGCACTGTCCACTGAGCGGACCTGGTTCGATTACATTTCACTTCTAATTATACCCTGTATAACTATTATGTGACAAATAAAGAAACCTTGAACCTTGAAACCTTGAACCTTGAGCCGGTGAATGAACAGGTTGAAATGAAATCAGCGCTGGGCTCGACTATGAATCCTTGATTTGTTTGTTTGTCGTAATGTTCTGAAATTCCTTCGTTAGGTCGGATTTCCAGATTTCCCAAAATAAAAAATAATTCCACAGGTGCATAAGCACAACATTTTGTGTTTGTTTGCTCTCGGCCAATTAGCAATTTCCGTAGTTAATTAGTGTTTTTGAGGATATATCACTTATCAGCAACAACTCTCTATTTGATTAACTGAAAGAAATCAAACAAAGTTGATGACAATTCAAGATTTTTTTTTTTTTTTTTATTTCCATATTTTTATAGTTTAATTCTCTCATTATGAATTCAAAAAATTAATTCAGATAGAGGTCTTCTGATTATGTCCAGGTCATATTATTTCACTCCAAAAAAATCAAAATTAAAATATATAAATTCATTTATATAAATGTATATGTATATTTAACATCAAATATATGTATTCAATACTTTAAGTAAACACTTTATATAGTTTATAAATGTATATATAAATTATATTTTACATAAAGAAAATGTGTGATTTTCAAGACAATTAAGCTTTTTTCTAAATTCTCATTACCGTAACACAAAACAACAATATATTACTAAAATATCAAGTGTTGAAGTATCTACGCATGGAAGTATTTGTACTATTTTTAATTTATGCTGATTTAAATGGGGATTTTTTAAATGATTGTATTACAGTAATAAGAATATAATGAAAGAGAATTACAGTAAATTAATTTGTTTGCCTCATTTCATTTCAATGCTTTTCAATTATTATATTATAGTACGGAGAACCTAATAAATTCTTGTGAATTGTGTTAATTGTTAAAAACATAACATATTTATGAGGAAAAAAAATAAATGCAAGTTATTGACGATTAAGAGCGATACATATTTTGCCCAAAATAAACAATTAAGCAGTTTTCTATATAAATAAATGCAAAAATAATTCCAGCGTGTATGCATACATTATCATTGCACTAGTATGTTGAAATTATTATATTTAATTCAGCATGTCTTTCAATTATTGTACTGCGGTAACAAAAATCAAATACAAATCACTATTGAGAATTGCAAAAAGCTCAGAAGTGAAATATCCAGTAATATTTTTTTTGTTCTGCATATTATCATTCGAGCGTGGAAATATGCTTAGTTGTTACAAAAATAATTCAAAATAAGCATCATATTCAAAGTTGCTTTTTTTTGCCCAAAAGATCATAAAATGCGACTGAGTTTACTTCCAGCTCGATCTGATCCGAGCAATATGACCTCTCGCTGTTGTCACTTCGGAGATTTATTGAGGCCACATGCATTGTGATCGTCCAGCAGACCTGCCCGTGACCCCCCTTTATGAGCTCTCTGGACTAATGCCACGTAATGTCTGTAAGTTAGCCTGTGCAATTATAAAGCCTGTGGGCTGAAAGAGCTGTCATTAGGATGTGCTTAAGGACAGCGGCCTGCGCAGTCTGGCCCTGGGACTGGGAGCCGTAAGACGAGCCGGGCCAGAAGGGGATAATTAGAGCGTTTTGTCTGACATTGTTGATATAAATATGACAAAAGCCCCTCCTGTTCCTCTCCAACACGCACTCATTTACCCACTCTACGAGCCGCCCATAGACATCAGCCTAATCATCATGCTCAACAGGTGGTGGGCAAATGTGAGGGGCATGAAACCGATACTAGGCTTCCTGCAAACTGACAAACGTGCTAATTAATCCTGATCTTTTTTCTTATTGTTTTCCATCTGTGTGTAGCGTGTGAGGCCACGCTGAAAGCAGTCGATGCGGTGTTAAAAGAGACAGAAATGGCAACTCTATCATCATCATTATTTACGCTTGTGTCATGCCATTTTATGTTGTTTGGTTGAGCTCCGAAAAAGACTAAAAGCACTAAAGTGTTATTGACAATGAACACAATGAAGCATTTTCTGCAAAATGAACAATAAAACCATTTTCTCTTTAAACAAATGAAAAAAAATATATGAAAGTTTTTATGTGTCATGGTCATATTTGTTGTGCTATCTTTAAATTATGCTGATTTAATTGAATACAAAAATATTGAATTACAGTAATGAGAGTCTACTTAGCTTTTAAGAATTACTAAAAACCTCAGAAGTGAAATATCAATTAAAGATATTAAAATGAGCAGGGAAATAATTAAATTATATAATTAATGTGCAAACATATTTATGTAAAACAAACCAAAATTTAAGTTATTAACGGTTAAGATTATTTTCCAAAGTGAACCACATTCAACTATTTTCTCACTAAATAAATACAAAAAAGAAAACAATATTGAAAATATGTATTCATACATCATTGTATGACTATCAGTATTTGTTGTACTGTCTTTAAATTATATTTAATTAAATGGGGAAAAAATCCATTAAATTTTTTTTATGAGAATTAATGAATATATGATTTTTTTTTATAAGAAACAAACTAAATTTAAGTTAAGTTTAAGACAATAAAGCATTTCCCCAAAAATGAAAAAACTTCTATAAATAAATAAATACAAAACAATTATATTTAAGTCATGGTAGTATTTGTACTCGTTCTACATTATGCTAAATTAAATGGGAAACAAAAGCAAAAAGAGTCAAATATCCCTTAATTAAACATATTAAAATCATATAATTATGCATTAAAATAATGATAATTTGAGTGGGCAAATGTGCTTAAATGTTATAAAAATAAAGCAAAAACGTTTTTATAAGTTACAAACCAAAATGTAAGTAATTGTTCACCATATTTTAAACAGAATTTGACATCACGAGCTAAACTTTGTATTGAGACATATTTAGTCACGTGACATACGTGATGGCGTTCCACATCACGGACATCAAACTTGGCATATTTGAATAAACGTGTCTCTCATGTTATCTTCCATAGAAGACAGTCAGTCAGTCATACGGGTTCACGAGGGTGAGTAGATGACAGGATTTGTTTTTTTGGGGTGCACTATCCCTTTAAGGGAGGGTGTAATATAACTAAATCTCCTTCAGACCATGTCAGTTAAATCCTGAAAATGAAAGATTGATTTGCCTTTGCAAACCAGCATGGA
The DNA here is from genome assembly GCA_027422435.1 of Schizopygopsis pylzovi. NCBI lineage: Eukaryota > Metazoa > Chordata > Actinopteri > Cypriniformes > Cyprinidae > Schizopygopsis > Schizopygopsis pylzovi. Next base: position 2,657,212 of record CM049816.1, read on the forward strand.
AATGAAACCCAACATGTTGCTTTTAAATGATATGTGTGGTAACAGAATATGCGTGTCAGTAGTGAAAGCACTGATTCATTTTCCCTTCTTTGTAATTTTATGGAGCTACACGGTGAATGAAGAACATCTCACAGGGAAAATATATTTTGGAGGTTTAATATCTTAACTATTTTTATTTTTTTCCATGCATCACATGAAATCCCTTCTTTGTGGTCTGTGTCATAAATTCTGGAAATAAGTTGAACTTGGGGAATTGAAATTTGGCCCAAAAATAAAACGTGTGCTCATTTATTCACCTTCATGTCGTTCTGAACCAGCATGACTCCTTTCTTCTGTTAAACACAAAAGATGATGTGTATCCAGACCAATGCAATGAAAGTGAATGGGAAGTTCAATTGTTGAGCTCAGTCCATATGACGAGTGCACTTTATTTCAATTCTTCTGAAGTCACGTGATGTTTTCTGTGAGGAACTGGATAAAATATGTCATTATTTGTTAAAATTTTTACTGGTCAATGAAACTCGTCATGAGACACGTGAGAGCCAATGGCGTTTAATGTCATTAAACATGTTAATATGGGCTTTCGTTTCAGCAGATGTTGTGACTGTAATTATACTATACTACAAAATATGTGTAATTTAGTAAAAGCATTATATTCATTGATATATAGAATTTCGCAAAAATACTTTACGCATTTTAATTTACATTTTATAAATGTATATACATATATATTTAATATATAAAATATTATTTAATGTGTGTATATAACCATTTTTTATTTTATATATGAAATAAGATATTTAAAAATATATATTGTAATATATTTATATATACACACAATACATAATTATATTAAATATCATTTTTATTTAATTAATACATTGTTTATACATATTTGTATTATTTATTAAAAAAATAATACATATATATATAATATTTTACATACAAATTAATGTAGAAACAACAAAGTATATTTTTAATATTTGTTTAATGCCATATTTTTTATGACTGAAGGCAAGTATCAATGATACCAACTGATGTCTATATTAATTTTTTTCCTAATATTTAACAATTGACTATAGCATTCAACATTACAGTATAATTAAGAGCTATCGATTTAACATTTATTAGACTTTACAAAATAAATTCTTAATTAAGTGAACTTAAAACAATCTTCACATAAACCCATTGTAGTAAATGTCATAGTCTTTGAGCAAGAACATATAGCCTAATTTCATACTAAATTAATTTGAGATAAAGCTTAAAACTACATAAGTTATTGAATTCCTCTTTTTTTGTTATTGGTGTTCTTTGATAAACAGACATCACAGCTGCTGGTTATTAGGATATTTTGGATGCTACTTTAAAAACTGCCGCTTGATGCAGATCTAAAACGTTTTACATATGACTCATAAATAATAAATACTTACATGCACAGTTTTAAGGGAGCTTTAATTGCCTTCTTTAGTAACTTCATGACTTAACTGATGACATAACGATGTCATTGTATACTCGTAGTTTCATTTGGGTTTGAATATGACACAGTGCTTTGATATATCCTAATACAGCGCACGGTGCCGTATGTGTGAATTCAACTGAAGAGCACGCTCTACAAGCACAGTATAACTGCAGACAGGACCGGAAGATCCGTTCACTGACACGGCCTGACCACATCTCATCTGACCACAGTTCACTGATGTTCTACCGCTGCTGCGTCGTTACTTGTACCGTTTCTGTGCTCGTTTGACTTGCGCCTGGCGCTGAGGTGAAGCTGGAGTGCGCATCTGAAAATTCTCCCATTTGATGTGATCATAAAGACGTTCTGCATCTGAATAAACACATCGGCAGTTGTAAAGTGGGGTGGCTAAATCTAGCCCCGCCCCTACGTTAAATATTTTTTACGTGTTAAGCTGAGAAAATGTATCGCCTGTGTTAACATACAAATTTTGACAGCACTTTTTTTGTGTGTGTGTGTGTGTGTGTGTCCACTGCTCCAGGTGTGTGTGTGTGTGTGTCCACTGCTCCAGGTGTGTGTGTGTGTGTGTGTGTCCACTGCTCCAGGTGTGTGTGTGATTGTCCAGTGTGTCGTGTGTGTGTGTGTGTGTGTGTCCACTGCTCCAGGTTGTGTGTGTCCACTGCTCCAGGTTTGTGTGTTTGTCCACTGCTCCAGTGTGTGTGTGTGTGTGTCCAGTGCCCCAGGTGTGTGTGTGTGTGTCCAGTGCCCCAGGTGTGTGTGTGTGTGTCCAGTGCCCCAGGTGTGTGTGTGTGTGTCCAGTGCCCCAGGTGTGTGTGTGTGTGTGTGTGTGTGTTCAGTGCTCCAGGTGTGTGTGTGTGTGTGTGTGTGGTGTGTGTGTGTCCATGCTCCAGGTGTGTGTGTGTGTGTGTGTGTCCACTGCTCCAGGTGTGTGTGTTTGTCATGCTCCAGGTGTGTGTGTGTGTGTGTGTGTGTCCACTGCTCCAGTGTGTGTGTGTGTGTGTGTGTGTCCACTGCTCCAGGTGTGTGTGTGTGTGTGTGTGTGTGTCCACTGCTCCAGTGTGTGTGTGTGTGTGTGTTGTGTCCATGCTCCAGGTGTGTGTGTGTGTGTGTGTGTGTGTGTCCACTGCTCCAGGTGTGTGTGTGTGTGTGTGTGTGTGTGTGTTCAGTGCTCCAGGTGTGTGTGTGTGTGTGTGTGTGTGTGTCCAGTGCTCCAGGTGTGTGTGTGTGTGTGTGTGTGTGTCCCTGCTCCATGGTGTGTGTGTGTGTGTGTGTGTGTCCACTGCTCCAGGTGTGTGTGTGTGTGTGTGTGTGTGTCCAGTGTGTGTGTGTGTGTGTGTGTCCACTGCTCCAGGTGTGTGTGTGCTTTTTTGTATTTTTTTCATAATACATTGTTTTTGTTTTATGAGGGCCGCAATCTCTGTGATTATATGCAAACTAACACTTTTCTGAAAGCATAAATAGTTGTATATAGGTGTGTTTTATTTTTTTCTCACATTTGGCCTCTAGAGTGATGAATAGAGCCTGTTATGAGGGTATGTGGGTCTAAGCCATACCTAACATGAGCGTAGTGTCCAGAAACTACCCAAGAATCCCTGCAAGGGGACAAATGGCTGAAGAAGCATGTGAGGCCACTCAAGTCCAAGCCCAAATTCCCTGCCAAATAATGGATCACTGGGGAGCGAGAGAGAGCTTGAGACAAGAAATAGAAGAAATTTACTACGCTTCCAAGAAACTGCTGGAACGGTAAGAGTATTACGACTCGTTTTTCCATTTTACTCGAATGGCCTGTTGACCAGAATGTGTGATTATTTTGTTTCATGTCAAATGTCTGATTCGTTGACAGTTTGTCCTCTGGGCTAAACATGCAATAAAACGTGGATGCGATTCCAGCGGTTTTGCGCAAAGCTGGTGTTTGAGGCGAAGCGGCAGCGCGCGGCGGAGTGGCGTGAGCCTTTAGGGCAGCGCTGGACGCTTGTGGTTTCACTTCTTATTTCTACAGAGAGCTTTTGTCCACGCTGGCACTGCAGACCAAGGGTTTGGCCTCCGGATTTGAGAGATTTATGAAGACGAGTAAAGAAGCCACATGGTCGACAGCACTGTCACATACAGGGGAGGAGGAAACCGCATCAGGACATCAGAAAGACTCGCGAGCGATGGCCAAAACTGCACGCCGAGGGCCACTTCATGACAAGGAAATGAAATCCGAGCGTTGTCCGCAGGGACGAGGTGCACCGAGAGGAAGCGAGCACATTTCCATCAAGTAAAAGCTGACAGGGGAAAGTCTGCATATTTCATCCAGCACATGTTTCGCGAGTGCAAAGAGCCAAAACCTTTTCAATTTTTCATCTTATTATTTTGTTACCCCGAATTTACCCATTAATAGCTCACACGCAGCCGCATGCACCTGCGTTAGAGACTCGATCTCACGGCTGTGCGCTTCTCCAGATGTGCATCGTGCATTTATGTCACGCTGGGATATTTGTGAAATATATGAGATCCCACCAATCACCAAAACACTCCATCCAAAATCCCATCAAACGCAACAATGCAACACATCCATAACGTCCCAAACCAGACTCGCTTATAAATCGCTTTGGGATACCGCTTAGAGGCTCAAAATGTTTTGATTCGCATTAAAGTCAAAAACAAAATGGACTGTTTTACTTTCCTAATGCATGTTCCTGTTTTAGATTGTGTATGATTCATAAGTGCAAAACTTAACGAGCAGTATAATTAAAATGCAATAATGCTGCACTCAACAAAAATGTTACGGTTTAAATTTAACATATTTTTAAATTGCATGTAAGATTTCCATCCATTTGGATTCTTAAATAAAATGGGTAAGAAATAGGTAAGATTTAAAAAAATATTTATTCTTATTAGATTTAAAAATGTATTATTAAATATATTAACTTTGCTTGGATTCAGTGTCAATCTGTTTATTGTGAAAACAATTACTTTTCTTCAGTTAAAAAGTAAGAACGTTGTTAAAAAATGGCTTGCTGTGAAACAAGCAATATTCAATCAGTTAAAATGAATTAGATTGACAAATTTGATTTATTGATGATAAATATATAAACCTGGGTATTGTGCATTTAAAACACATTCAGTTTATTAGGACTATTACCGAAATCTGAGCTGTTTCATTTACAGCATTGTCTGCCAAATATGCGTCACATTAAGTTTATTGGTTATGTTAAAATTGTGTGATCCAAACAGATGGATTTTATCTGCAATTCAAATACATGAATCTTAAATGTAGGCCTAAATATTTTAGCTCTGAAGCCATCTTCCTTTCCTGATGACATCATTAAAGTCTGAGTAAAGTCAATATTAAATGTGTGTATGTCACACCACAGAAAAATGTGTTATTAACCACCCAGCCAAATTTGAATGCTAAAAAAAACACAAATTAAATAAAAAAATAAGCAGTATTCCCTGCTCTCAGAAGTGTCTGCTCTCTGTAGCTCTCACTGTATTTTGATGGCATACACTATTATATACATAATAGTGATCATATACATAGTGTTGGGGGAGGGGCCATGCTCGAGTTGCATCATCGAGTCCTGATTTAGCCCCGCCCATAAAATCCTAATCAAGAAAAAACTGTTAAACGGTCTAACTCCTCAATTAAGTACTACATAGTCAAGAGTCTTTGTAACATGTTTCAGCAATGGATTTCTAAAAATTATAATGCGTTTACAAACAATACTCAGAATTGAGTTTTCACGGACTTTAAGCCCTTTCATTTTCAGCCACACCCCTTTTTTACCATCCAATCAATCCCTGATGACAAACACTAAGTCCAAACCAGATTTTTTTCTTGTTGCACATAATGTTTTACAGAAATGCACCACATTCACAAAGTAAAATAGATTGCGAATGCCATATTTTAGTTGACTTTAACAGATTACGCAATGTCTGAAAGTGGTTTACTCACTCGGTGCTGTGTTTCAGGCGGATTGCGTAACATTATCAGCACAGTAGTTGAAATATTCCCACTGCATTCAGTAAAAACATGCCGTGTGTTCCTGTAGCGCTTCCGGTCTGTAAGAACGTGGGTTAAAGCTCTCAGTGGCAGCTGAGGTTCAGGAGCTGTGGGTCACGGAGGCCGAGCGAGAGACTTCCACTGCACAGCACATTAAGGAAGCAGCTCCAACGTTTATGTTTTGAAGCATTGAGCTCAAGTGAAGCTCAACAGCTCCCTGGATCACGGCGAGGAAACGCTGCTCTCGGCCTGACATCAGCAGATCAGGGGCCTTTCCTGGGAATCACAATGACCCTAAACAAAAACAAAAGTACATTTATGAGCCATTTTTATGTCACTGGGTTGAATGTATAAAACTGACATTGGTGAAGCAGATCGCTCCGTTCTAAATCCTAGTGAACTGCTTAGCTGTCTATATAGGCCGTTTACTTCTAAAGAAGTGTCTTAACTGAAATGATACCAATGCGCTCTCTATACACAAATGCATGTTTGTAGTGTTAGAGTTTTTGTTAAAATTCAATATTAGATTTTCAGTTTTCACTTTAATTTTACTTAGTTTTAGTAGTTGTTAAAACAACTTTTGAAAGTTGGTTGTTTTTGGTTGTTTTTGACATTTTTTATATAGTATTTAATTTTTATTTATTAGTTTTAGTTATTTTAGTACTATATTTTATTTTATATTTTCTTTACTTAATTTAACTTTAGTTAAAGTTTTAGTAATTTGTTGGTTTAGTAATGTGTGTTTTTTGTCATTTTTATTAGCTTTTTGTGTGTTTTTTTGTAGTTTTTTTATTGTCCGTATAGTATTATTCATTTTTATTTGTTACTTTTTATGTTTGAGTTATTTTGGTACAATATTTAATTGTTACATTTTCTGCTTTTGCTTTCATTTTTAAAGTTTGAGAAAATGTATTGTGTTTTGTATATTTTTGTTTTTCAATGTCTATACAATATTTATTAATTTGTATTAGTTTTTGTTAGTTTTATATTTTAGTACTAGATTAATTTTTTATATTTTCACTGTAATTTTAGCTAAAGTTTTTGTAATTTGTATATTTTCTAAATATCTATAAAATATGTATTAATTTACCTTTTGCTTTGTTTATTTTAGTACTAGACTTTTTTATATTTTGTTTTCAATTTTAAAGTTTTAGTTTTTTTGTGTGTGTTTGTCAATTTTATTTGTTTAAATTTTTTTATGTCTATATAGTATTTATTCATTTTTATTTGTTTGTTTTAGTTTATTGTAGTATTTTAACTTTAAAGGTTAACTTTAAATATTTGTTTACGGTTTTAGTTTTAGTTAAGGATAACAATCCCGCACTAATGTCAAATATGTGAAAGCATTCCCAGAAATGCTAAGTAGGCTGCACTGCTTTGACCCTATTTATAAATTAACCTGACCCCTTTTATGCTCAGTGTATTTTAAGTTTGTCAGGCAGACATGCTTTTACTTGGTAATTGCTCATTCCCAGATAAGATGTCAAGGTTCGCATCACTAAAACGCTCCTCAGCGTCGCTGCCTTAAGCTCATAAACTCATAAACTGCTTTACACGCCAGGAATTCAGCCCCTTTGTTTAGCCAAAAATAACTGTCGCAGTTTACCGTTTCTGCAGTCCATCAAAAGGGCCGGAAGTGATTACTGTTTATTAAAAAATCTAATGACGTGCACTAACGGCGTGTTGTGAGTTGCTGCAGAATGGCCGCTCGCTGACGCCCCAGAGAGGTAAACAAAGACAGGAAGATCAAATAATGCATTCATCACATTCCCCAGGGCCGGGGGCCAAGTTCATGTCAAATCCATAATAAGGAAAGTATCCTCCGCACAGCTCGTTTCCCCGCACGCACGTCACACTCTGCTGGAAATCAACGCAGAGGATGTATTGATATTCCTGGTGCTTCCTTTCTCACAAGCTCAATACAGGCTCGTCACATCACAAGTACCGGCGCGCATCCCCCCCCCATTAAACACACAATTATAAACCATTAGGCTGCCAAAACTGGGCCTTTGTTTTGTGTTTGGGTTCGTTTTTTTCTTTCTTTAGGAGGGAAGACAATGTTGGAGTGCATAACAGGCCGGTAGTTTGTCTTGCCTGGAAAACAACAAGATTTAAGAGAGTCTAGGACAACAACACACAGCTGTTTCAATCATCTGTTTAAATCTTGATGCTTTATCATGTCCGCTGATGGACAAACAAATATAAACTCAGACAGCACTGTTCCACAGGGACAAACATGGTATTCTGACATTTCACTAAGATGTTTTTGAGTTTCTTTTGCTCACCGAGGCTGCATTTATTTGACAAATTATTACAATTGAATTACAATTAAAAATAGCTGTTTTCTATTTAATTAAGTTATGCAAGTTATCACTGTAATACTCAGCTGTATTTTCAGCATCATTACTCCAGTCTTCAGTGTCACATGATCTTCAGAAATCATAATAAAATGCAGATTTTTTGCTCAAGACACATTTCTGATTAACTGCGATACATGTTATTTTTCAGGATTCTTTGCTGAACAGAAACAGCATCTTTTGTAAAGTTATAAATGTCTTTGCTGTCGGTGCAATAGCGTTATGGGCAGCACATATAGCACCGTTGTGCTTCAGGCGTCCTAAGTTCGAGTCCCAGCTTGAGGACCTTTCCCAATCCTGCCCCCCCGCTCTCTCCCATTTGAATCCAGTCTAAATGACTGCCCTGTCCTTATAAAAAGGCAAAAAAATAAAAAATACATGTTTACATTTTTTTTTTACATGTCTTTGCTGTCACTTTTGATCAATATTTTAAACAGATGTTTCTTTTATTTTTAATAAAGGCAACACATTTATATTGCATTATTTCCACACAATAAATAAATAAATACAAATTATTGTATTATTTTTGTTTTATGTATGTATATATATTTATGATTATTATTATTATGGTTTTATGTTGACATAGTATATATTCAGTTGTATTATTTTAGTACTAGATTTTATTTTAATATTTTCTGTATTAACTGTAATTTCAGAGGAAATGGGACTCAATTCTGCATATATAAATACTGAAGAAACTGTAAAATATTCTGTTTTAATATTTTATAATAAACTCTTTATTTACAGGTTTAAATAAGATTTTAAATCCCATATTTTAAAACCCATATATCCCCACTGAACATACATACATATACACATATATATACATACACATACACATACATACATATATATATATATAAAATATACATTATTAACTATTAAATGTTCTTAGATAATACATTACTATATAGTCTTCTTCTATCAGTATTTCATACGACAGCAGGGACCAATCTACTCCAAATGTATAGCTTCACGTAGGAGGGCATAATGGTTTTAAAGCAGAATTGTTTGTAAATGAAATGCCGGTTCCCTTGTGGGCCGCTAGAGAGATCTCTGTCAGAGGGAGAAAAGCTGCTCTTAGTGGTCATGCAAACACACTACAGCTGCTGCCGACAATTAACTTGAACGTGTGAATATCTGTAATGAGTGCAAAGACAATCTCATAATCCTCATCTGTTTGAATTAGTCAGATTATTCAAATAAATCAACTCACTGAATCAGTGAGAGCGCGTTAATTCTTCAACATCTCACCCGCTTAGTGAATTATAATTCTGTATTTGATGCATTGTCAAAAGAGTTCTTCCAAATGAGGAAAGCACTTATAGATCATGAAACCTAAATCAGTATAATTACTTGTTTCATATAACATGTAGTTAAAAATAATAAAAATGCTACATTTTAAAATAAATAATATTTGAATTTGAATTAAAAATGTTACAATTTTAGCTTAAACATGCTAAAAAAGTTAAATTAGAAATATGTGCATACAGATTTATTTTTGGTTGTTCATAGAACAAGTAGTTTGCATTTTCTACAATAATATTACAACTTAAATTGAACATGTTGAAATATTAACAAACAGGATTAAAAAAATATGTTATATTAGAAATATGTGCCTCCTGATTTATGTTGGTTGTACATATAAAGTACAGTTAAAGATAAAAATATAAAAAAGTAATTTTCGCAATTGTTAATATTTTCATTTTTTAAATTGCTGAAATATTACCTTAAACGTGTTAGAAATATGGACATATTCATTACTTTCTGGATGCACATATAACATGTATTTAAAGATTTGTTTTATTGTTTTAATAAAAATGCTGAAATATGAATTTATACATGCTAAATATGTTAAAAAAGAAATACATGCAAATTACTTTTTGGTAGTTCATATAACAGATTTAAAGATGAATAAAATAAAATTTTTGCAATAATGATTTTATTTTTTTTATTAAAAATGTTGAAATATAAATGTAAACATGCTAAAAGAAACTAAATGATAAAAAAATAGAAATATGTGCTTACAGATTACTTATTGGTAGTTTAAATAATATAGTTAAAAAAAGTTAAATCAAGAATATGTGCCGATAGATTTCCACCTCTAAAACAAAAGTATATTTCAATACTGCATACTTGTTTTTGGCCAAATGATAAAAACTAAAGAAGCTAATACGTGTTTTCATGCATGCACCCAAAATCCTCGCTTTTATTATAAATGCTAGAGCCGCAAGTCTAGCAGAAATGATGAGGGTCACTTTTCCAGAAACCAAAGTATCAGGTTTCAGGTCCAGCATGGAAATAACGGTGTGTGGGGGCCAAAGTCTCCATGATGTTAACACCACTCACCAGAAAAACAGAAGAAGAGGGGAAAAACCTTCTTACCTTAATAGCAATCCCAGTTCAGTCCTGAAACGAGAGAGAGAGAGAGATTTAGAGAGTGAGAGAAAGTGAGAGAAGAGAGGAGGTGAGTGTGAACGACGAGAGAGAGAGAGAGACGTGGAAGAGAGAGAGAGAGAAAGAGGAGAGAGAGAGAGAGAGATGAGAGAGAAGAAGGAGGATTTAGAGAGTGAAGAAAGCTGCAAACATACAGCGAGGCTTTCCTCTCTGCTCCTGAACCCACCTGAGCAGGGTCAATGTTTCAAACTCTCGTGGATCATCTCAGACGCAGAGACTGTAATATAGCAGCGGAAACTCTATTCAGAGCATATTTCAACAAATGAAGGCACGGTTATTTATATAGCACATTTTATACACCGTGGCAAATCAAATAAAAGTGATTTTAAAAAAGAATCATAGAAGGTGCATAATACAAATAACAATAATAAAGAAATCAAGCAAAAAAGAACATTAATTGTATGAATTAAATATTATTATAAATTAAATACATATTTATTCATATATTTTTTGACAACTAAGCACAGATTCTCCCCCAAATTCTTATTGCTATTATATAAAATAAATAATATAATTATAAACAGTAATAATCATAATACTCATAATAATAAGGAAATAACAATAATAATTTACAATAATTAATTTCATTAGGTTTGCAAAAAAGTATAATTGTAGGATTTTTATAAAGATGTTTATTGACAATCAAGCATCATTTTCTCTCCAAAAACGAACCGCTGTAATGCAAAATAAAAACACTTAAGTATAAAAAACACTAACAACAACAATAATAATTCTGATTGCTTTAAAGCAGTGTATATATATATACATATAAACAGTAATACTATAATAAAGGAAGTAATAGAGAATTATTTGCAAGAATTAATTGCGTACAGGATTCAAAGTATAATTTCAGGATATTCATTAAGATATTCATTGACAATTAAGCTCACTTTCTCCCCAAAAACGAATTGCTATAATGCAAAAATAAAATAAGATAAAATATTTGAACACATTTACACATTGTCCATCTTTTTGTTTTGTAAAAATTTTTAGTGAAATGTGGCCTGAAAATGTTTTCATTATCCTTTGATCTGTCTTGTGTGATTAGTTACAGAAGATTTGTTAAAGAGCAGAGATAAACCGAATGAAGTAAGTGTGTGCGTGTGTGTGTGTGTGTGTGTGTGTGTGTGTGTGTGTGTGTGTGTGTGTGTGTGTTGTGTGTTGTGCTGTGCGTGTGTGTGTGTGTGTGTGTGCGTGTGTCTGTGGTGCGTGTGTGAGTGCGTGTGTCGTGTGTGCGTGTGTGCGTGTGTGTGTGTGTGTGTGTGTGTGTGTGTGTGTGTCTGTGCGTGTGTGTGTGCGTGTGTCTGTGCGTGCGTGTGTGCGAGTGCGTGTGTGCGTGGTGTGCGGTGTGTGGTGTGTGTGTGTGTGTGTGTGTGTGTGTGTGTCTGTGTGTGCGTGTGTGTGTGTCTGTGTGTGCGTGTGTGTGTGTATCTGTGCGTGTGTGTCTGTACTTCTCAAGGGTGCCCACTCTTGGTAGTGAGTTATTCACAGTCTTAATGAGCTGTAATAAAACGCACGGGTGAGCAGAGCCGGGGGTGTCTCGTTTCAGCAGCCCATCATCCACCACAGTCATGCTGCTATCGGGAAATTCCCCACAACACACACGCTACACCGTTCTTTAATTACTTCATTCACTAACAGAGTAAACTGAATTGCACCATCACACAACGCTGCGACCGCATCCAGGTCACCGGATCCTCTTTCAAATGGACAACAAACCATAAACAAGGACGGCGTGAAGCCAGAAACATATTTTCACAAGTACACAAACATTGGCCGATGCATTCAATATTATGGTGGTCAGAAATACTCAAGGGGTCGACGTTTCCCTCAAATGTCTGTGCCATTAAACCAGATATGTTATTATTCAGGTGGCTAGGCCTAAGACTTCCCTCAAACATCCACCCTGTGTTTGTGATTAATAGCTCATGACAATTTAATGGAGAAACATATAGCCTGGCACCCTGCAGTCACTTTCATAAGTAAATAAGCCCCATTAACACCATATGCTAGCGATGCCACACAAGGCGACTGGCTCGACTCAATCACACTCACATAAGTCAAAGCGGGAAACATCCTCAAGGTAGTAATTTCAGAGTCACATGAATGGTTTCATGAAAAGAGAAACCCCGGTCGGTTAAATTCCTGCCAGCTGCTCGAAAGGCGTTTCATACTGAAAAAGAAACACAGAAATAACTGTTCGCTTAATTACAGCGTTAAGTCTGTCATTTCTTGTCAATCACAGTTAATCACGGTGTCTTTATCCTCGTAAAACACACCAATTAGATGCAATAAAGTGTGAAATGTCAACAAATTACTTCTAGAAAGCCTGTAATTAGCACATGAGAATAAAATGGGACTTATGTTTTTATTATATTTTGTCAGAAAATTGTGTATATGTATACACTTATATAAGCACATGAATTATTATTATATAAATTATTATTCATTACATTTCATATTTTTGATTGATATTTGTGTGTGTGTTACATTGAAACAAAATATTCTATAAATGAATAATAATAATAAATAATATATATTACATATTACTTCACGTATATAGATATACATTTATATACACACAAATGCATTTAATTACATATATATATATATATATGTAATTAAATGCATTTGTGTGTATATAAATGTATATCTATATATATATAATATTATTAATATATATATATGTATATCTATATATATATAATATATATATAATTAATATATATATATAATATTATTATTACATTGCATTACAATCAAAAGAAATAATACAAAATTATTATTATATAAAAATAATATTTTATACTTAGAATTGTATTTTGTACTTTATATTTTTATTTTATATATAATTTATCTATAAAAATATACAATTACAAACACACATATAAAATATTCTTAAATATCATTATATATTATATTTATAATATATACAAGTTTTATATTTTATTATAATACACGTGTGTGTTGTGTGTGTGTGTGTGTGTGTGTGTGTGTACACACACACACACACACACACACACACACACACATACACACACACATATATTTAGATAGATCTATATAAAAGTATATAAAAACTGAAAAATTAAGAAGGTAACAACTACAATTCAAATAACTATACTACATACTAAAAATGTATTATTTAAAAAATATGTGTATCATCACAAACTCTGCATCTTCCGTTGCAAAGGGGGCTTTGGGTGATATTAACACATGCACACATACAAAAAAGTATGAACACACTATTACTTGCAACAAACTAATTCTATTGATCTAATTCTACACTGAAAATACAGCTGCAAAATGATCATTGAATGATAATCCTGATTTGTCAAATCTGATATGTTAATGGTCAAAAGTTATTTTTTCGTTAGTGCAGAGACTCCTTGTGAAGCCAGCAATGAATGAAAATCCAGCTGCCGTGGAAAAAGTGCAAACTGAATCATCACTTCTAGGAGAGCAAAAAATAATACTACATTCACGTAAAACTCATTGCTCAGATTTGATATGCAGCAGTAAATTGGACAAAATTATTCATTTGAGATGAGGGCCTGCTAAATCTATCAGTCTGTTATTCTAGCAGGCACTAAATAATGAAATAAACGTTCCCCGCCTCCAGAAAGCAGTAAGGCCCTATACCTGATGTTTTAAGAAGTTTTTATCACAGCACACAGCGAGAGATTTAACTGCTGTGAGTTACAAGAGGGGAACGTCAGATCATATATCAGGACTTCTAGTTTACATTAAGATTATTAACATCAACACATTGTTTTACCTTCTGTCTGTCTGGTGTGTCTCGAGTCAAATGATCATGTCCTCAGAAAGACTACTGACAAAATACAAATAAAACATTCAAGGCCAGAATTAATACGAAATGAATGTGTGCGAGCGCTTTGGTCATCTGTAATACATGTCTGTGCCACCAGAGGGCATCATAAACTCATCCATTCATTACAAGGTGTGTGTGTGTGTCTATATTATATATAGTTTTATATAAATAATAGTAATAATAACAACAATAATAATAATTTACTAATAGTATAATTTGATATATATATATAAACACATAATATACATATAAAAATAATTATTTCTATATATTTTTATAAGTGAATAACCATTATTATTAATTTTATTATAATATAAATTATTTCCGCTTGTTAAGCCTGATGTCACGCTTCACCACTTCCAAACACTCAATCAGATAACACGAGAAAAAAACAAAAGATGCTAATATACACCCAGAATGTGATATAATATTACAAAAGAAATTATAATCCTAACCTTTAAATCCATACCGATATCCTAGATAGCCAGACAATGAAAATATAAATATAAATCAATCAATCAATCTAAAAACGATTTCTGTTTGGGACGCTTTGTGCATGGAGACTGTAGTGTACACCGTAAGTTTGAAAACGTTAATATTAAATGTTTAATATGAATAAACAGTGCTCATAAACGGCTGCTGAGGTAGTGACGCGAGTTGAGCGCTTCTTACGTCACCACTTAAGAGGATTCTATCTATAGGCCACTAAAAGGCTATTAAAAAACAATGATAACATTATACAAGGTTTATACTTCCGTCAGGCATTTGTTCACATTAATAACCTTAATTATGAGCAATAATCTATCATGCATGATCTTCCAAACAGCTCCAAATCTTCCCAATATTTAAACAGCAACCATTCAAATCGTCTAATATCGACGTCTGTATTTGTGTTTCTGTTCGCAAGCATCACAGCCGGTTTACGACCTACACAACATCTTGACATGCGATGAGTCTGAGCTCTACAATAACACTCGTTTTTCTGCCAGCCGAGAATGTGACCGCGAGTCAAGCTAATGCCGACGCACGAGTCTCCAGTAAACTCAGTGACACCGAGAGTGTTTCTCCCAGAGCTGTCATTGAGCACCTCTTCTATAATAGGCAATGGGATTGTGTGTTTTATTTAGAGAAGGTGTAAATAATTAGTGTTTTATGGCGCAGGTTGAGTCGGTCTGTCAGGATGTCAGAGAGCTGCACAGATAAACCCTGGAAGCGAACGACAGACTGATGCGGTCCATCTGTGATATAAACAGGTGGCCTGGTGGTTAATGACCTGAGCTGGTAACTGATAGGTTTTAGGTTCAATCCCCATGAGGACTGAACCTGTAATGAATTAGACCAAGACCAAGACCAGGTGGTCCAAGAACAAAACTAAAAATCTAAACGTATCAAAATAATTTCTAATGCCTAATTAAGTTTTCAGTTTTGTGTAATAACAAAAATTATAAAGAAATCTATGCTTTTACACTTGTACACAAAAATCGAATTAAACATGGTAAACTGGATTTGAAATATAAAGACTTCCAGCTTCATTTTCATAACGTCTTGTCTGACTTGATTTACCACTTTTGAAAACCAATATGAAAATGTATATTTTCTAAGCAGTTGAATCCTTATACTTGCCAGGTATTTATCCATAAATACAAGGTATTAAAAAATTACCCAAGCTTTTCTCACTACACAAGGGTCTATTTTAATACTTCGTATACCCATTAAGCTATTAAAAGTAGAACTGCTCTCTTTGTTTGTTTTGTTTTGTTACTTATTTGCTATTTTTATTTGAGTTACAAATATGTGACAAGTGGGTCACAAGAGAGAAAAACAGTGTAAGAAAATAAACTAATAATAAAATGTGGTTACAATAAATAAATAAAATGAAGTAGATTCAGATAATAACATTTAAATATGCTTGAAATAAATAAATAATACCATTTGACTTAAATAACAGTGCAATACTAGGAGCGGGAAACAAATGTAATAATATAACAATAGAAACCTAGATATTTTCCTAATAACTTTTTTCAAATATTAAGTATGCCACAGTATGCATTATGGCTTTATACAAGAAATGACATACATGGGTTTTACATTTTAGGATTGGTCCCTTGCACGAAGATTAGCCCATTATCTATGTAAGGGTTTATGAAGCTAATTTAATCAATTATTAGCTTTTCATCAACTTACAAACCCTCTGAAGTTCCTTCACAACATCCTCACAACAAAGAAGAAAAGTGTCCTGCTCACAAACAAGTCTCTGTTATGACACAAGATGGCAGTAAAGTCCTACAGAGATTCGAGCGAGCTTTTCTCAGTCCGGCTTCTTTTTTCTGTGTGGTTTTCTCGAGATTTGTGAAACACGTTCTCCTTTGTTCATAAACATTTTAAACTATATATCCCTGCCTTTCACTGTCGATTCCGCCTCTTTGTCATTCATAAAATATGGACAAACACTTTCAAACAGCAGTAATGATGAGGTCCACATCAGATGGTGGATTTGTTTTGATTTCTGAGCTGTTATAGAGTCAAATCGTCTCCTGTATGACTTTAATTAAAGTTGTCATGTGGACGACAAACTCCTACGCGTTTATGAAGTCCAACATTTAACGTTAGTCTGATTGTGTCGTTTTCATTTACAGATAAATGCTTATTTGAGGGAAGACTTGCTGACTGATAGTCACCTAATTTCTGCGTCTCACAACATTAACTAACTTAACACCGTGTGGAAGTACTCTAATGAGCACAAATACGACGTAAAAACGATTTTGTCGATTTATATAATTTGTGGCGAGATAAAAAGCGTCTTACCTCAGAAACCCGTGCGCCGGTCAGAGCGCGCGCAGCTTCCGTCAGTTTGAGCGGGAAAAATAACCGTCTCGTGGGTCGATTCAAAATGCTCAAACTATTTTGCGTGAAATGCTTGATAGTTGCAGTAAAAGCATGATTTGCTATTAAACATTATTTATTTAAGTTAAAAGATGTAGCAAAATAACTTTCTACAAACACTGTTATTAAGCCTGGTTGTATTAATAGCGTTACTATCACTAACTTTAGTAAAGAAACGCCTCAGCTAAAATACAGATTTCGATATAAACATGTTAAATAGGCTGATAAAAAAAATGTGGTCTGTTTTGTTTAACATAACATTAACATATTATATTGACTCTGTGAGTAGCCTACATGTATTTTCAACAATATTTCTGGTAAACTCTGATTGAAAATGAACGATTTGCAGGTGTTGTTGCCTGTGTAGGCCCCTTAAAGGTGCACTCACTAAATATACCATCATTGTTTTTTACACAAATAAATTATTAGTAAAAAATCAGGTCATTCACATGTTTATGCACTTATGGAAATGTATGAGGCTAGGCTGCTGGAATGAATATTACCCCTGCAAAGCCTGACATGTGAACTATAGCTTAAAAATACAAATTTCTTGAACCAAAGACAAAATATTTGTACAAAATACTTTTTTGCATATACTTATATTTTGATCCATCAGGCTTTTATGGCTCATTTAGTCTGATAAAGTGAGAATATGGAGGAAAACAGCTGGATTTTATTCCGAGATTTAGCAGAAATATGAAATGTGATGCAGATGCAAGATAATATGTCTTGGTAAGCTGATATTTAAATGCTTAGTTTGATGTTCAAAACATATAATGCAATGCAGAGGTGGACAGTAGTGAAGTATTTTTACTGTATTCAATTAAATTAAAAAAGTATCTGTAGTTTATCAGAAAGTGTTTCTTTGGAAAACTTTACCTCCTTACATCCCAAAGCATAATGTCATACATTTTACTGCAATATATTTCATAAACCAAAATAGTTTTTTTATTATTATTTTTTACCTTTAATACTTCAGAACATTAAAAATGTAGTATATTCTTGTACCCAAGTAAATTTTTTGAATTAATTTTACTTTTGCTTTTGCTTTAATTTACTTTGAATTAATTAGATTTCTAATTTAATTAAGTATTAAATCATATTTAATATGAAACGTAGTGCAGTAAAAAGTACAATAGTATGCTTTGGAATGTTGTGAAGTAAAAGTTTTCTAAAGAAAAACACTCTAATAAAGTACAGACACTTGAGAAATGTACTTTTAAAGCAGAGTATAATAATAAAAATGCATCAAATCCTGATGATTATATCTGATTTTTCTAAAAACATAATGTCTGGATAATCAAGTAAAGCTAAGCTGCTTCAGTACAGTAAGTGTTCATCTTGAAATATAAAAGTATTCTTATGTGTACTTTATACAAATCTGTAAAAATGTAATAGCAAAAAGCTCAAACTGAAGATGGATGTTTGTACAATTACACTAAAAGACCTTTTACTGAATATAAACTGTAAACTATCAGTGACAGAAGGCATGTGCAACCAGTTTTTCAGTGAAGTTTAGCTCATTTCGAGGTCTAACAAGACATAACCTTCTCTGTGCATGTTTCATATGTCCATGATTTGAGTCAGGCGTCTGAAATCAGTGTCTCTGTTATCACACTGTTGACTGACAGCTCAGTGCTGTACTCAGAGATTACAGATCACTCACTGCCCCAGAAACAGCACGGCTATTATAAATAGCTCCTTTATTATGACTGTTTCATGTTTCAGGCTAAAGTTAGATGCAGAACATGTGGCTGGAACTAAACAGGGAAGCATCTTAACATTACATCTAAATGCAGAGTGATTTCTTCCAGCTATGCAAGGACAGATTTTCATTATGGCTCTCATTACAACGAGAAACTTAACCTCTTGTCCAACGGCAAATTTAGCATCAACATTACTGCTGCTGTCTGTTTTTCTCTGGATATAACAACCATGACTCGAGACACGCTGAGATGATGTTGTCTGTAAATATTGAACGGATTTGTAGCAAATTATTTGCTTCTAATTTGGTGTTTGATGCCTGTAATATCAGGGAAGAATATAAGCAACATTTTAAAATAAAATAAAAATAAAACAATCTCACTGTAAAGTTGTTTCAACTTAAAATAATGTGTTACCCCGCTGACTTAACATTTTTAGTTTAGTCAACTTGAAATTTTAAGATACTCGATGTTAATTTAAGGGACAACTGGAATATTTTAGTTGACTAAACTACACATTTTAAGTCATCGGGGTAACAAATTATTACAAAATAGTTTTTTTTTTTTGGGGGGGGGGGGGGGGGGGTTTACAATGATTACGGCAGTTAGCTAATTCAATTTAGGCAAATTCGGCATTCAAGGAGGGCAGATATTTGCCCCAAACACAATGAAATATTTGACTTTTGTCAAACTTTGCTTGTTTTATTCTGGTTATTGAGTCTGCGTGCTGCTTGATGACACACAATATTTCATAAATAGGCTTCTTATCTTACTGTAAAAAAGTGATACGTTGACTTAACTTAGAAATTAGGAAACCTGTTGCCTTAAAATGATTAAGCAATTAATAATAAAACAATTATAAGTTAAAGATTTGTCAATTGTCACTTTTCCGATTATTATTTACTTAATAAATTTAAGGTTTCCTAAATTTTTAAGTTAAGTCAGCATCAATTTTACAGTGTAATAAACATAAATTAAATAAATTAAACATTGAGTGGATTTGCAGAAAATCATTAATTTTCTTGTAATTTGGTATTAGATGTCTGTAATATCAGGGCAGGATATTTTCATAATCTTCATGCAAAATAAAAAAGTAAATTAAATAAAATATTTGTTTAAAAATCTGTGCTTAATCATGTTTTAATAATAATTGCATAAAAGAACAGCTAAGTTTAATATAATTCCTATACTATTATAATCTGTTAATATTTTGAGTAAGATTTCATTTTGTATCTTTTATATTTTCCCTTTTTTGATAGTTTTGTTGTGTTTTTGTCATATTTCTTTATTTGGAATATGTCTACACAATTTATTTGTATTTATTATCTTTGTTTTATTTAGTTATTAAGCTTGGCAACTAAAATAAAATATCGAGTTTTTGTACTTTATTCTTCTTTAGTTAATGTTTATTTTAGTTCAAGTAACAAAGGTATTATTGTTAATGGTTCTAGTTGTGGCTTTAGTTAATAATCTTGCACTAAAAGCTTTTTTTTTGTCTCTAATCATTAACATATGTCAGGCCAAGACACTACAAGGTATGAGGAATGCTTGCTGCTCCCTCTAACACATATTCATATTTCAAGAGCAATTTATATCTCATGACCTGATTATTTTTGCGCTGACCTTATGGATTACGTGTCTTCATTGTTGCATTTTTAGAGTGTGATATAGCAGCGCTGGTCTGCAGCTGTTGTCTTCAGAGACGCCCACCGAGGTTTCATATGAGTGCAAGTATCTCCAGAGCTCATTCCAAACAGGACAGACACGGAGTGGGGCACAAAGACGCACAGCAACAGTAACCAGCCTAAACACACTTACTGTAAACATGAGGTTTAAACGTGGAAAGCAGTGACAGTGTTTAGGAACATCGTGTCTCCTCCTGTTTAGCAGCTTCTGACCAACAACCAGCAGAACATCTCAAACATCTTTAGTGCTTCCTTTACGATCTCTCAGTGACTGAAGAAACGTGTTTAACCTCAACATATCAACTTTTACATGCAAATGTAATGCTTTTTTAAAGCTCACAGGACGTTATCAGGTGTTTCTTTTAAAGATCTCTAATGAGTCAGTTGTTAGCATACAACGAGAAGAGCTTTACAATTAAACATCTGATGAATTTGATGAAAAATATATTGAGATAATATTGAATTGTTCAGTTGTTTCAGTTCAAGAAACATGAATTTGAAAAAAATAATTATTTGATTCCCTTTTCATTTTCCATTATTTTCTATTATTTTGTATTTACAGTTAGCACCTTTACCCCCAAATCATTGTCTTTATGCAACACTATCTTATTCTTTTATTCTTGAGATATAAATATTAAAACAAACAACAAATATATTATTTTAAAGGGTTTGTGTGTGTGTGTGTGTGTGTGTTGTGTGTGTGTGTGTGTGTGTGTGTGTGTGTGTGTATAATGCAAAATATATACATTATATACATCTATATATATATACACTATATTGCCAAAAGTATTGGCACCCCTTCTAATGAAAGGTTTGACTACTTTAGTAATTTCCATGAGTACAAATCTTAATGTTTAAGCATATAATGATATTCTAGGGAATTGTGTGCTTCTAGTTTTATAGCGACAGTTTGTACAGAACTCTTTTCTATTCTAACATGACAGTGTCTCTGTGTATAAGACAAGAATCAAAGAGAAATGATGATTCAGTCAGTGTGGAAGAACTTGACTGGTCTGCAGAAAGCAGCTGAACACCTCTGGTGTGACTTTAAATGAGCCAAAAACTCATCACCAAACACCAGTGACCACTCATATGCAAATATTTGACTAAACATTTATTTTAAATCATTTGATGTTGGGGTGAAATATGACCTAAATGATTACAGTCACCAAATGTGCATGCAGAGAGACAGTACTGGAGAGGAACGCTGCCGGTCTCAGATCAGATGCTGCCTGCCGTCAAAACAATCTCAAATATCACTGCCAACTTTCCCCTCTCCAGAACCACTTCTGACATCAGCAGAGACGCTTGGATAAAAGGTAACACACTTTAGAAATGTTACTGTGAAAGGTGGGACAGCTGGCCCTGAATCAGACATTTAAAACCACATGCTTCAATTCCCACGAATGACAGATCAACATCTCAATCCTTGCTCCCAGAAACCAGTGTGTCAGATCTTTCTCCTGAGACCTAAACCCTAGTTTGGGTCAGTTTGAGTTGTAGGATGTTTAGGAGCTTCATCGAAGTTAAAGTTCACAGCAGAGGATTCCAGTGAGTCTCATGATGAAGCCTCGGAGCTCCTCCTTCAGTTGTCAGAGCTCGGCTTTGCCTAATACGTCCATAAAGCAGCGCTGGGATCACGGCTATTCTAGTGCGGCCGACTGACTGCAGCGATTGGAGCAAATTAACGAGGCGGGACTCTCATCACTTCTAATTAGAAACCACACTAAAAACTATTTTTGGCCTCTGTTCCTATGGAGACAATCCCAGCAACAAATATAGACGATATGAGAAAGACACGGCCTCCGTCTGCACTGAAAAAAATGATACTGCATTTTTTCAAGGTAAGTGGTTGCAAAGAATTTATTTTAGCAACGTTAATTTTTTTTTTAAGTTAGTCAACTAAAATTGTTTATTTAAATGTAGCTAAATAAATTAATTGCAACCACTTACCTTAAAAAGCTGTAGTAAATTCAATTAATAATTGTTTTCAGTGTGACTGTGAACGTTAGTAGGAAGAATGAGAAGTACTGCACTTTTCCAAATATTGTAATGTGTAATAAGCATTATATATTACAAAATAGATTTTAATATGTTCTTTAGAAAATGAAAGTGAGGTTTGTTCATGCAGAAGTAAACATATACACTGAACAAAATTATAAACGCAACGCTTGTTTTTGCCCCCATTTTTCATGAGCTGAACTCAAAGATCTAAGACTTTTTCTATGTACTCAAAAGACCTATTTCTCTCAAATATTGTTCACAAATCTGTCTAAATCTGTGTTAGTGAACGAGATAATCCATCCACCTCACAGGTGTGGTCATATCAAGATGCTGATTAGACAGCATGATTATTGCACAGGTGTGCGTTAGGCTGGCCACAATAACAGGACACTCTAAAATGTGCTGTTTTACTGTATTGGGGGGGGGTCCGAAAAACAGTATCTGGTGCGACCACTATTTGCCTCACGCAGTGCAACACATCTCCTTCTCATAGAGTTGATCAGGTTGTTGATTGTGGCCTGTGATGTTGGTCCACTCCTCTTCAATGTCTGTGTGAAGTTGCTGGATATTGGCAGGAACTGGAACACGCTGTCGTATACGCCGATCCAGAGCATCCCAAACATGCTCATGTCCGGTGAGTATGCTGGCCATGCAAGAACTGGGATGTTGTCAGCTTCCAGGAATTGTGTACAGATCCTTGCAGCATGGGGCCGTGCATTATCATGCTGCAACATGAGGTGATGGTCGTGGATGAATGGCACAACAATGGGCCTCAGGATCTCGTCACGGTATCTCTGTGCATTCAAAATGCCATCAATAAAATGCACCTGTGTTCGTTTTTTTTCATAACACACGTCTGCCCATACCATAACCCCACCGCCACCATGGGCCACTCGATCCACAACATTGACATCAGCAGACCGCTCACCCACACGATGCCATACATGCTGTCTGTCATCTGCCCTGTACAGTGAAAACCGGGATTCATCCGTGAAGAGAATACCTCTCCAAAGTGCCAGACGCCATCGAATGTGAGCATTTGCCCACTCAAGTCGGTTACGATGACAAACTGCAGTCAGGTCGAGACCCCGATGAGGACGACGAGCTGCAGATGAGCTTCCCTGAGACGGTTTCTGACAGTTTGTGCAGAAATTCTTTGGTTATGTAAACCGATTGTTGCAGCAGCTGTCCAGGTGGCTGGTCTCAGACGATCTTGGAGGTGAAGATGCTGGATGTGGAGGTCCTGGGCTGGTGTGGTTACACGTGGTCTGCGGTTGTGAGGCCGGTTGGATGTACTGACAAATTATCTAAAACGCCTTTGGAGATGGCTAATGGTAGATAAATGAACATTCAATTCACAGGTAACAGCTCTGGTGGACATTCCTGCAGTCAGCATGCCAATTGCACGCTCCCTCAAAACTTGTGACGTCTGTGGCATTGTGCTGTGTGATAAAACTGCTCATTTTAGAGTGGCCTTTTATTGTGGCACACCTGTGCAATAATCATGCTGTCTAATCAGCATCTTGATATGCCACACCTGTGAGGAGGATGGATTATCTCGTTCACTAACACAGATTTAGACAGATTTGTGAACAATATTTGAGAGAAATAGGCCTTTTGAGTACATAGAAAAAGTCTTAGATCTTTGAGTTCAGCTCATGAAAAATGGGGGCAAAAACAAGGTTGCGTTTATAATTTTGCTCAGTATACTAAGTTGTATATCTATACAGTACATATAACAATAACAACACTGGTTCTGAGTAGATTGTAATGCATTGCTATGCACATGCTTAGACATTGTGGCTGGTTGCCAGGGTGTTACAATGAAACTGCTGAAGTGTTTTTTTTATCATGTTGCTGGTTAGATTTTTGCTCAAATACAAATACAGTATGAAAAGTAATATCAGTGATGCTCACGTGGTGCATCTGTTTTTCTTGAGCAAACATCAGGTTTATAAACACTAAAAAAGTACTTCAAAATCTTTTCATTTTTGTGGTTTATTTCCAAACCCCACATTACAAAATAACAGTGTTGTGAACTCTGACATTTAAAGAGAGCTCTTGGTTTACAGGAAGACACTTTACCAAAGCAGGTCATGCAAAAACAGTGTGGAAGGCCTCCAGCGTCGTAGCACCTTTGTGGGAAGAAAATGAAACGCTTTTTTTTCTTTTTCTTTTTTAAGTCAGTGCAAAAATATAAACAATGCATAGAAATCCATTAGCAAATGTCTTACGTCTGCGGAGCGCACCAAGAGAGTTTTTGCCCTTGAAATCCTGGAGTCGGATTCAGATGTCGTACAAGCACAGTGTGACAGAAGGGACATTAAACCAGCGCTTGAAAGTAAAAATACACTTTGCATCAGCTGAACATGAATGGAACAGAATATGCACCTTTAGCATACCGCGGTAAATTTACAGGAAAGCTTAAAAGATACAAAATGTGCTTTGCATTCAGTTATCATCATCCAACATTTTCATTTAATGATATATCTCAGGAGGTCGATAAGGAAGCCCGTTTCCGCCACGGAATAAAATAATAAAAAGGTAATTGCGACTTTTTATCTCACAAATCTTGCAATTCTGAGAAAAAAAGAAGCTATAAAACTCAGAATTCAGACCTTTTTGCGGTTTCTCTATAATAAAAAAATTAAAATAACTGACATTTTACCTTACAAGTCAAATTTTTTCTCATAGTTTTTAGGAAAAAAAGATCAGAATTGCAAGATATAAACTAAGATTTGCAAGAAATTTTTTATTTTTTTCTCATCAGATATAAAAAATCAGATATAACTCACAATTCTAAGAACAAATAGTCATATTGACTATAAACTTTCCCAGAATTCTGAGTTTATATCTTGCCATTCTTTTTATTCCACAAACAAAAAGTAAAAAAAAAGGTAACTGTGACTTTTATTCTTAGAAAAAGAAGATAGATAACGAAGAATTGCAGGATATAAACTCTGACTTCTGCCTTTTTTCTCAGAATGTACTGTTTACATCTCACAATTCTGTTCTTTGTTTCTGTCGGAGAATAAAAAAAGCCAATTGTAGTTTATTTTCTTGCAGTTCTGAGTTTAAATCTTAAAATTCTGACTTGTTTAAATCGTGAAATAAAATGTTGCAAATCCCGTGGCCAAAAAATAAAAAACCCTCCATATATTGAAGCTGCAATAAAAACAGAGAAAGAGAAAAAAGTAGGTTGTTTTCTGATATTGGCACAGTGTCTGATCTACTGCTTTGGATATAATAGTTTTTAATCATTTCTAATGGCTTGATCAGTAGCGAGTTAGAATAATACCTGTGCTGGTTGGGTTTTTATAATAATAAAGTCTGATTTTTAACTATGTAAAGTCGCTTGCTTTGTCAAATGTTTAATACTTATAGCTATATATATATATATATATAAATGACAAATATAGGGATACAATTTCACTGAAACTATTCAAGGTCAAGTTTCTAGTTGCGTTTCTAAGAGCACGCTTGTTTTAGTTCAACAAAATCAGTAATATGCAAGTTTTCAAAATCGTATGGCCAAAGTCCAGGAGGTTTGTGTAAAGCTGAAAAACTCAAATGTGTTATTTAGAAAAACCCTTAATTGTGAAGACTGACAGAGTCCATGTGAAGAATAATAAACTGTCCTCTTGTACACTTTAGACAAGCCCAGAGTTTTGATATTTCACAGCGTTTCAGTTCTGTTATGAGACAAAAGGACATTCCGTGTGATATAAAACAACACTTAACCACGATAAAATCAATCTTTTGACTCTCCAAACACACAGAAACACCTCGTGCTCCGGTTTAAAGCCGTTACCTTTTCACACACTCAAAGAAAATCACTAAAAATGAGTTAAGGCACCAATAGAGGCACGATTCTTACGATTCTTAACTTCACAAGCATCCATCCATCTTTCTGGCCAGTTTGAGGTCATGAGAGTCGAACCGTTAAACACAGTGAAGCCCAAAAACATACGTTACCGGTCCCATTCACACAAACACACACTTCCAGAAGCAGAAGCAGACCAAACTAATATGACAACAAATAAACCAGCGCGTTAATTCTCAAGCAAATGATTTGAGCTATACTTCAATGATAAATAATAGTAATATAGTTTCGGTTTCATCTGGTCGTAATCATGCAATCGGTTATTTGTTAAAGGACATTCAAATGAGGTTTGTTCTGATTGTCAGCGATACTAAAGACATAAATACACAAACAAGCGTCTGAACACACACACTACAGTCAAACCTTCAACTGTAAGATTGTTCATGTCTCTTCTGCTCAACATGCCTGCTTTTATTTGATCCAAAGTACAGCAAAAGTGTGAAATATTTCTACTATTTAAAATAACTGCTTTCTTATTTGAATATATATTAAACTGTAATTTATTTCTGTGATGCACAGATGTATTTTCAGCATCATTACTGCAGTCTTCAGTGTCACATGATCTTCAGAAATCATTTTAAAATGCTAACTTGCTGCTCAAGAAACAAGTATTTTATTATTATTATCATCAATATGTAAAACAGGTGAGTAATTTTTCTTTTTCAGGATTCTTCAGTGAATATGAAGATCCAAAAATCAGCATTTATCTGAAATAAAAAGCTTTTGTAACATTATGGACTATACTGATGTTCTTCTGAACTTTCTATTCATCAAAAAAACCTGAAGAAATTCTACTCAGCTGAATTATAATAATAATACAATTTTTTTTTGGAGCATATCAGAATATTAGAATGATTTCTGCAGGATCATGTGACTGGAGTAATGATACTAATGATTCAGCTTATTCAGTTCATTTTAATTAGTACAAATATTTCACAGTTTTACTGTACTTTGGATCGAATAAATGCAGGCTAGCTGAACAGAAGAGACTTTGACTGGTAGTGTACAAAGCTGGTTTTAAATGTCGTAACTCAGTGACTAAACGTAAGAAAAACACAAAAAGTAGGTGGACCGAAAGTCTCGCTCTCGCTCTCGCACACGGCTGCTTTCCACACAGACGTTATTGCACAGTGAAGCCACCTTAGGTGTATAAAAATAGAGTAAGTACATTGAAACGAGTGAAATCCAGCCTCCTCTGGGGGCTTTAGCCAGCACCAGCGGCCAAGAGCCGTCGTATGAGCGCAGCACAGTGTTTGGTTGAACACCGACGGGACGCTCTGTCTCGTCCAAAAGCCAAGGATATTCCGTCTGGAAAGGAGCCGCTATACGACGGTCTCGAGGCCGGTGAGTTTGGGCGTGAGTATGCGTGGAGTGATGCCGTTGTTCAGGTCTTCCTCGAACTCTAAAAGCTGGCCCATGAAGTTGAGGTTGGGCGAGATGATGGGTCGCCGGGACTTGACGAACTTGTAGGCGTCTGTCATGGTCATCCAGGTGTGTTTCATCAGGTAGGCGATGACGATGGTGGCGGAGCGTGACACGCCGGCCTGGCAGTGGATGAGGAGCCCGCGGCCGGCCTGGTTGCGCCTCTTCTGTGGACGGGAAGAACAGACAACTTCAGCAAAATCAGCAGCATTTCTCTGAAAACTTTCCGTCAAATCACTAATGTCCCTGCTCTCCAAACTTCACTAATGTCCCTGCTCTCCAAACTTCACTAATGTCCTTGCTCTCCAAACTTCACTAATGTCCCTGCTCTCCAAACTTCACTAATGTCCCCGCTCTCCAAACTTCACTAATGTCCCTGCTCTCCAAACTTCACTAATGTCCCTCGCTCTCCAAACTTCACTAATGTCCCCGCTCTCCAAACTTCACTAATGTCCCCGCTCTCCAAACTTCACTAATGTCCCCGCTCTCCAAACTTCACTAATGTCCCCGCTCTCCAAACTTCACTAATGTCCCTGCTCTCCAAACTTCACTAATGTCCCTGCTCTCCAAACTTCACTAATGTCCCTGCTCTCCAAACTTCACTAATGTCCTTGCTCTCCAAACTTCACTAATGTCCCCGCTCTCCAAACTTCACTAATGTCCCCGCTCTCCAAACTTCACTAATGTCCCTGCTCTCCAAACTTCACTAATGTCCCTGCTCTCCAAACTTCACTAATGTCCCTGCTCTCCAAACTTCACTAATGTCCCTGCTCTCCAAACTTCACTAATGTCCCCGCTCTCCAAACTTCACTAATGTCCCCGCTCTCCAAACTTCACTAATGTCCCCGCTCTCCAAACTTCACTAATGTCCTTGCTCTCCAAACTTCACTAATGTCCCCGCTCTCCAAACTTCACTAATGTCCCCGCTCTCCAAACTTCACTAATGTCCCCGCTCTCCAAACTTCACTAATGTCCCGCTCTCCAAACTTCACTAATGTCCCCGCTCTCCAAACTTCACTAATGTCCCCGCTCTCCAAACTTCACTAATGTCCCCGCTCTCCAAACTTCACTAATGTCCTTGCTCTCCAAACTTCACTAATGTCCCTGCTCTCCAAACTTCACTAATGTCCCCGCTCTCCAAACTTCACTAATGTCCCTCCTCTCCAAACTTCACTAATGTCCCTGCTCTCCAAACTTCACTAATGTCCCCGCTCTCCAAACTTCACTAATGTCCCTGCTCTCCAAACTTCACTAATGTCCCCGCTCTCCAAACTTCACTAATGTCCCTGCTCTCCAAACTTCACTAATGTCCCTCCTCTCCAAACTTCACTAATGTCCCCGCTCTCCAAACTTCACTAATGTCCTTGCTCTCCAAACTTCACTAATGTCCTTGCTCTCCAAACTTCACTAATGTCCCTGCTCTCCAAACTTCACTAATGTCCCTGCTCTCCAAACTTCACTAATGTCCCCGCTCTCCAAACTTCACTAATGTCCCTGCTCTCCAAACTTCACTAATGTCCCTGCTCTCCAAACTTCACTAATGTCCTTGCTCTCCAAACTTCACTAATGTCCCTGCTCTCCAAACTTCACTAATGTCCCCGCTCTCCAAACTTCACTAATGTCCCCGCTCTCCAAACTTCACTAATGTCCCCGCTCTCCAAACTTCACTAATGTCCCCGCTCTCCAAACTTCACTAATGTCCCCGCTCTCCAAACTTCACTAATGTCCCCGCTCTCCAAACTTCACTAATGTCCCGCTCTCCAAACTTCACTAATGTCCCCGCTCTCCAAACTTCACTAATGTCCTTGCTCTCCAAACTTCACTAATGTCCTTGCTCTCCAAACTTCACTAATGTCCCCGCTCTCCAAACTTCACTATGTCCCTGCTCTCCAAACTTCACTAATGTCCCTGCTCTCCAAACTTCACTAATGTCCTTGCTCTCCAAACTTCACTAATGTCCTTGCTCTCCAAACTTCACTAATGTCCCCGCTCTCCAAACTTCACTAATGTCCTTGCTCTCCAAACTTCACTAATGTCCCTAATGTCCCCGCTCTCCAAACTTCACTAATGTCCCTGCTCTCCAAACTTCACTAATGTCCCTGCTCTCCAAACTTCACTAATGTCCCTGCTCTCCAAACTTCACTAATGTCCCTCGCTCTCCAAACTTCACTAATGTCCCCGCTCTCCAAACTTCACTAATGTCCCCGCTCTCCAAACTTCACTAATGTCCCCGCTCTCCAAACTGTTCTGTTCCCCTGAATCAGGTTGAATCTCAGAGAAATGTCTGCATCAATCAATCAATCAATAAAATACTATGATATATGTCCCCTATTGTTCATATAATATTACAATACATATAATTTATTGATTATTTATATTCTACATTAATATATGTCAAAATTTATACTACAGTTTTTATATACATTATATTACCAAATTATCATAATGTTCTTCCATATTGTTATCATTATTTGTATTAAATATCTTAATTATAATAATTTAATTAAATAAATAAATATATAAATTAATTATAGTTATGTAATCAGTATTCATTATATAATTTACAATACATATAATTGCACAAATTGTAATGATCATTTATTATTTTACTATGAATTATAATTATTATTATAATTAACTAACATTTTGCATGATTTATTATGCATTAATATTTATTTTTGTTAAATATATAACCTACATGCATTGTAATAGTTAATTATGTATTTATTCATTTTGGCCACCACTGTATATTATTAATGAATTAATTATAATATTTAATTACAATATAACTCATAATTTGCTATATACACATTATATTTATGATGTATATTCATTGCTATAACTATATTACTATATTATATAATAATTGTACTATAATTACAGTACTACACTCTAAAAGTTGGGCAAACTTAAAATTTAAGGCGACCAGCTTCAGAAGATTTCTGAAATTCTCAAATTATTTTTTAAGTTTATACAACAAAAATTTGAGAATCTCCTGCAAAAATAATTTGACAGAAAAATCTGCTGAAGCTAGTTGCCTTAAAATTAAGTTGGCTCTATTTTTTTTAACAGTGTGTAACATTATATATAGTTTATTACTATGCATATATTGTTTATTTATGGATGTGTATATACACAAACGCCACACACACACACAAGCGCGTAGTAAATAAATAAATACATTCGTTTTTTGCTGAAGTAAAATTAAGCCTGATTCTCTTTCAGCTAAATTATCCTCCTGCTTGAAATACTCGTGGCAGGTTTTCCGTCTACAGAGCTCTGCTGTCGTACCGATGAACTCGAAGGCCTCCTCGAAGTACTGCCGCAGGTTCTGCTTGTTGCTGTCGGTGGCGGGAAAGCGCTTGTACTTGAACAGGCCGAGCTCGTAGTGGTAGAGCGGCAGGTGCGTGGTGACGTTCAGGATGAAGCCGATGTCCATGCGCTGCATGAGCTCCAGGTCCTGAGCGTCCCGCTCGTTGCCCAGGTACAGCGAGGGGAGTATGGCGGTCAGATCTGCGTTCTCGATGTCTGGCGTGGAGGGCAGGGAATGAGGTACCGCGGTGCCGCCGTGCTGTCCTTCCTCCAGGTGAAGAGAGTGCTCGCACAGATCGTCGTGGCTCTGTCGGAAACCAGCGAGGCCTCCTACGAAACATTCATTCAAGACACATCACAAATAAAGCATGAAGCTTGACACTTAATATGTGACTCAAACCAGTCATAAGGGTCACGTTTTTAAATTGAGATGTATGCATCATCTGAAAGCTGAATACATAAGCTTTTGTTAGGATAGGGCAATGTTCGAGATACTATTCTTTGAAAATCTGGGTGCAAATCAATCAAAACATTGAAAGAAATCGCCTTTAAAGTTGACCGAATTAAGTTCTTAGCAATGCATATTACTAATAAAACATATATATATTTACAAAATATCTTCATGGAACATGATCTTTACTTAATATTCTAATAATTTTTGGCATAAATGTTTTATAAACCCATACAATGTATCGTTGGCTATTGCTACAAATATATCTGTGATACTTATGACTGATTTTGTGCTCAACGGTCACATATAATTATGTTTTAATGAAACTTTTTGTCCGTAATGCATTTTTTATGTACAGTAGCAATTTATCGTAATAGTCCAGGCTGTTGCGTGCTCGTTTCTCTCATCATAAGAGACGTGTCCTACTTTTGAGGTCAGGTGACAAACACACTGAAGGATTTGCATGTAATTTGCATTTCAGGTTGAATCGTTTCTAGATCTCGTTACAGATCTGTCTTATTTGCATGAAGAATGATTAATAGTATCTCCTGAGATCAGTCAGAGATGATCACATACTTTATTAGGTCATAAATTCACA
>CM049816.1:2694263-2766763 GCA_027422435.1 Schizopygopsis pylzovi
ACATCAATGGAAAGCGTATAACTCAGATTTCAGATGATGTATAAATCTCAAAAAAAAAAATTCCCCTTATGACTGGTTTTGTGGTGCATAATTTGTCCAAGACAAGGTAACTTCGAAGGCATCACGAACACGCGTATGATGCCTATGTTTTGGAGCAGATGCATGCAGTGGATGTCCGCTGACAGACGCGCTCTGCCCTCGTCCCTCGACTCTTCACGCCAGCCAAACAAGGCAAAGGATGGCAACAGACTCGCGCGCTGCTAGAATAGAGCTGGCTCTTCACCAGGGGCCGCAGGAGCCCAGGCACGCGGAGAGAGAGTCAGCAGAGCGGAGCTGGACATGAAGGACCTGAAGTCAGATCAACCAGAGACGTAACACTATACTGTACTGTCCGGCTAGTTCATTCAGTCACATCTCACAGTCCTACTGTTCTAGCCTCATAATCATGTGACAGTTGCTGAATCAGTTTAATACAAATGATACAATTAAGCAAAAGTGCAATGCCTTACGAGTCTCTTCTGCTCACTAAGGCAGTTCAATTGTGAAAAATATTTCACTGTTTTCTATAGTAATATAATGTAAAATGTAATAAGCAAAGCTGTATTTTCAGCATCATTACTCCAGTCTTGAGAGTCACATGATCTTCAGAAATCATAATAATACCTGCTCAATAAACATTTCTGATTATTATCAATGTTGAAACCAGTTGTGCTGCTTCATATTTTGTGGAAACCGTGATGTATTTTATTTTTCAGGATTTTTTGATGAAGTTCAAAAGAACAGCATTTATTTGAAACTTTTTTTGTAACATTATAAATATCTTTACTGTCACTTTTGATCAATTTTATGCGTCCTCGTCCTTTTGTAGCATTTTAAATATCAGAAAAAGTCTTTACTATCACCTTGTTGCCATCCTTTGCTTGCTAAATATATAAAAGTATTACTTTCATTCAAAAAAAGACTGGCCCCAAACGTTTGAGTACAATAACGACTAAAAGACATTATGATGAAACACCAGTGTTGGGCAATAACTCGTTACAGTAATAATATTACTTTTGCAGTAACCAGTAGTGTAACTAATTACTATAATATGATTTCAGTAATTATGTTACATTACCATCCATAAACCAGATGTTATTTTTGATGATTTGAAGTCAAACAATCCAATAATTCCTAGATTTATTTGCATAATTTTTTACTTTACTTTACTCTGTATCACATCCCTCTGATCCCAATCTAAAAAATATATTTTCTTATGAAAGTATATGATTTATTTTGATAAAATACATTATGGAATATAATCGCATATGGGTATCAGAGAAATTAAAGCTGCAATTAACTTCAAGCTACATGAGAATTAATACAACACTTTAATTAAATATTAATATCAGCCACCACTGAGTGTTTGTAATAACTTATGACTGCGATCCAATGTGGATTTTGGTCAAATGATGAGGTAGATATATATTTTTAATAAGATTTTTATGGGGAAGATACACAGTAAAAGCTTCTATGGGGTGTGAAATGAAAGTAAAGTAACTAGTAGTGTAACTAATTACTGTTGCCAGGAAGTAATAAGTAAAGTAATAATATTATTTTTGAAAGAATATATTTTTGCGTAACCAGCCCAACAGTGTTGACACGCCTCAAGAAAGCCCAGGATTACTCTACACGTTTCAGAAAGTGAGATACGGTTACTCAAACGCGGAGCAGACACACGTCTGAGAAGCTGGCTTCATCTCTGAAAGTACAGACAGAAGTCATCCAGATCATACGCCAACGAAACAAAAGTAGGCGTTGAATAACGAGTCATTTCTAGAAATGAATAATTCAGCTAGTTCTATTTCTGCAAGACTCAAAGGACTGTTGGAGAAATTAAAAAGGCAGCAAAACGATTCACAGAACAGGAGAGAAGAATGAAAACCTTTAGGGTACTTTCTGCTTATTTCCTCAGTTATGAGTCAAGTTGAGGAGTGTTTACATCTAAATAAATACTTATTATGAAAAATATTTGAGGAGAACTTTTCCTGAACTGCACTTACACTCTTGAAAACAAAGGTTCTTGATTGTTCCATGAAGAACCTTTAACACCTTTCCATTCCACAAAAGGGTCTTCGTAGTGAACAAAAAACTTATTTAGATCATTTAAAAGTCTTTCAAACTAAGAAAATGGTTATTTTGAGAAAAATAAAAAACCCTTTCGGAACCTTGTACGGAACTGAATTAATCTCACAAACTTTTTCCATTCCACTTTATAGTTAAAAACAGGTTCTTTAGATTATTCAAATGTTCTTCACATCAAGACAAATATGGTTCTTTTAAGACCTGTTCACTGAAAGGTTCTTTGGAGAACCAAAAATGGACTCTAAGTGTTGGAAGAAAAAGCCTCCGATCGATTCCTTGAAGAACTCTTAACATCCAGGGAACTTTTCCATTCCGCAAAAGATGCTTCAGATTTTATCAAATATATATTTTTTTTTAACTAAGAAATGTTTTTCTTAAAAAACCCTTTTGGAACCTTTATTTTAAATAATGTACTGAACATTCGTTTTAGAATTGATCTTTTTTCTAGGCAAATATTAGGTCCAGGAGTCAGGACAAAAACGCCTTCGATCGATTCCTTAAAGAACCCTTAACATCCTTGTGACTTTTCCATTCCAAAAGAGATTCTTAAGATTTAAAAAAATAAACGATCAAGTAAGAAAAAAACGGTCTTTAAAAACCCCTTTTGGAACCTTTATTTTAAACATACATTTTAGAATGTCTCTTTTTTCTGAGAAGATTCTAAACGTTGGAAGAAAAAGCATTCGATGGACTGCAAGCCCGTTCATTTCCAAAGCTTCACTCTCAAAAGCAGGCCTACCTTTAAGAACGATGGGGTCCTTTCCTTCCCTCCGCAGCGACTCCAGAACCACATGCAGAGGCTGAGATGGCGTCAGCCGGCCCGGGTCCACCGTGCTTTCATCATACACCACCAGCTCTTTGGAAAAAATCCCCTTGAAGGAGTCCTTGCTCTGCCGGCAGGAGATGAGGTCCAGGACGGTGATCTTGCCCTGCTGGAGCCGGCGGCGGCTGATCTTGTCCGAGCAGTTGATGTGCATGGCGCCGCGGATGTGGCTCTTGTTAAACTCCATGAAGGGCCGGCAGTCGATGATGACGGGTACCGGCCCCACCGGGTGGCCCAGCGGGCAATGCGTCAGCTTCTTGGCTAGTTCGTTGGGGTGGATGACCCGCATGCCGCCCCTGCTCAGGCCGGAGGAGAGACTGGGAGTGCTGTAGGCCTCCGTGGGGATGCCATAGCCCACTCCGGAGTTCAGGTTAGGGCTGCTGGCGCTGACCTGGCCATCCTTCTCATAGGTGCTCACCGTGCAACAGCTGGCACTGCTGCATCCACACGTCAGCGAGCGCGTGGAGCCGCTGGACGAGGGCATATACGCCTGGATCTTCACCACAGTGGTGCTGCTGATGACCGTCGACTGACCGACGGTGCCCACGGTGGTTTCCAGGTAGCTGGTGTCCAGGCGGAGTCGGAGTTCCTGAGGTCGTATAGGCCTTGGCAGCGCCACCACAATTCTGTCGTCTAGAGGAGAAGGAGGCATGGAGAGACCACAGAGGGCTGGCACACCACAGAGAACTCAGATGTCCGCTCGGTCTCAAGCTGGTCACTGAGAAACACACGAGAATCAGAGATGGATTTAGAAATGAATGTTGTTTGTGCAGGGATGAAACTGAAGAAGCACTTTTCGTCGTTACTCATGTGCAGAACATTTACAAATCTAAAGCTAGGTGTTTCCCAAACTAGTTCTTTGGAAGCACACCAACACTAAACATTATCGAATTGTGTTAAATAAGTACATTAAAAGAAAATTATAAAAATATCTCAATTTTATATTTTAATTTTATAATAATTTGTATTTTATTTTTTATAAAAAATATTTTCAAATAAATTAAAATAATACAATTTTATTAAAATAAAAATCAATATTGTAGGGTTTTTAGTATGTCAACACCTTAAAGGCAAAAATTAAAATCCAAAATAAAATAAAATACAAACAGAAACATAATATACTCTAAAATCAGAAAGACAGAGGACAGTGAAACTGGTTTTAAAGGGACACAAGTGTGAATGCAATGAAATAATGATACAGTTAATTACAAATTTAAGTAAATAAAATTAAATAATAAAAATCAACATTTTGGAGGTAAAAAATTAAAATAGTCATTAAAAATTAAATAGAAACAAAAAATATACATAATGTATAAATTAGCAATAAGACAGTGAAACTGGTTTAAAAAGATAGGACACAAGTGTGAATGCTAAGAAATAATGAAACTGTGTTTAGAAACAAAATCAATTAACATTAAAATCATAAAAAATATATTAAACATAAATACATTAAATACATCAGTGTTGTAGGGTGCTTCCTTGTGTCAACACCTTATTTAGTTTTAAAACAATATTAAAATAAATGTATTTATTGATATAAAAATAATAATAGAAATAATACAAACACTGTACTGTATAAATGAGCCGACCGTATGGGATCTTGGGATGAATGCATGTGTGAATGTACTCAAATAATTGTACAGTAAAAAATGAAACAGACGAGGGAAACATCCTAAATGTGCTGCTGAAGACTCTTCAGGAACAGAGTTGAGAAACGCTGACCTAAAGAAGAATAGAAAGCTTGCATGGATGTTCTTCATGGAAGCAAGCTTTATTTCCAAGGCTGTAAACGGACAGTCTGTTCTCACACGGGCCTGGACCGAACCTGCAGAACGGCTTTCAGCTGAGAGCACTACAGTCAATTCAGCCCAAATATTCAATCAGCAAATGTGCTGGTGTCCCGAGAACTATCAGACCAACGTGTGTTTGGATTTGCATAGAAATCTATCTGATTGCTGACCCCATTAAATTCAAAAGAGCACACAGCAGCCCATTCCCAAACACGGCATGTGGACGTGCTGGGAATAAAATATGGAAAGGTTCTGCATCTGAGGCTAGACATCATCATTATTTCATGCGGTGCATGCAATTTACAGATGTTTGCTTTGCAGAGCACAGAACTTGATCTGATGACTGATGACAGCCATGCTTGCAAATCAAGTTTGATTCGAGGCACAACTGCATTAAATGTGTCCTGGAATGTAACACATCTTGTATATCTATATGGGGTGGGACTGTTCCCGTGCAATAACTAAACAACTCTAAACACTCAACATGTTCTTCAGACTTACATGCGAGTGGTGTTTATTCCTTCCGCTGCTTATCGATCAGCCTGAGCCGCTCAGCCGGTCCCGGCGCTGGACACCCGCAGCATTTCCCTCCCGTGCTGCTTTGCTCTCTCTTCACTGATGGAGCTGGAGTTTGTAGCGGCTCCGCTTTAGTATCACTTCAGACTGACGTGCGCCTGAACCAATGGAGCTCCGCGCTGCTGACGGAGAGCGACAGCGGCCCAGAGACGGGAGGAAGCGCAGGGTGATGTCATCGAGAGCCAATCAGGAGCGAGTTCGGTCAAAGCGGTTTAAAGAGACGGGACGCGAGTGTGAACGCACTGAAATACTAGTAATGAGTGAAGAAGTCAAATGAAAATCAAGTAGAATTAAAATAAAATAGTATACTGTGTCAAAAAATACAATTGTACAATGAAGTAAATATTATTTAAAAAATAATTAAAAAAACCTATCAATGTTGGGGGGTTCTTCATTATGTCAACACCTTAAAAGTAAATTTTTTATTATTTTTTTAAAATAAAATGCTAACAGAAAAATAATATATTGTATAAATTAACCAATCAGAAGATGGTGAAACTGGTTTAAAGAGATGGGATGCGAGTGTGAACGCACTGAAACACTAGTAATGAGTAAAGAAATCAAATGAAAATCAAGTAGAATTAAAATAAAATAGTATACTGTGTCAAAAAATACAATTTTACAATGAAGTAAAAAAAAACAAAAAACGATCAATGTTGGGGAGGTCCTTTATTATGTCAACACCTTAAAAGTAGAAATTGTATTATTTATTAAAAATAAAATGCTAACAGAAAAATAATATATTGTATAAATTAACCAATCAGAAGATGGTGAAACTGGTTTAAAGAGACGGGGCGCGAGTGTGAACGCACTGAAACACTAGTAATGAGTAAAGAATTCAAATGAAAATCAAGTAGAATTCAAATAAAAATATTATACTGTGTCAAAAAATAAAATTGTACAATGAAGTAAAAATTATTTTAAAAAGACATTAAAATAATAATAAAAAAACGTATCAATGTTGGGGGGTCCTTCGTTATGTCAACATCTTAAAAAAAAAATGTAATTATTTATTTAAAAAAAAAATGCTAACAGAAAAATAATATATTGTATAAATTGACCAATCAGAAGATGGTGAAACTGGTTTAAAGAGACGGGACACAAGTCTGAATGCACTGAAATAGTAATGATTAAAGAATTAAAATGAAAATGAATTTGAATTAAAATAATAAAATATAATACAAATAAAAAAATTATGTGAAAAATTTTTTTTAATACTTTTTCAAAATGTATCAATGTTGGAGAGAAAAATTATATTTACAAAAAATTAAATACGGTAACGCTTTGTTTTAAGGTGTCCTTGTTACACGGTCTTACTATCATAATAACAACTAATTATCCATAATT
The DNA here is from genome assembly GCA_027422435.1 of Schizopygopsis pylzovi. Lineage (NCBI taxonomy): Eukaryota > Metazoa > Chordata > Actinopteri > Cypriniformes > Cyprinidae > Schizopygopsis > Schizopygopsis pylzovi. The sequence continues at coordinate 2,700,924 of CM049816.1, forward strand.
AAATGCAAGTAATCGTAAGACAAACACCAATCCTAACCCTGGCCACATGGAAAGTACATGTAGTTAATTAATATGACTCAACACTTACACGTATTACACTGTAACTAGCACGCATTGAAATAAAGTGTAACCTTTACTTTATACTATTTTATTATTATTATATTAATTTATTTTTCATAATTTTTATTTTATTTTCAAACACTGCTTTATTATTCCATTGCATTCACACTTGTGTCCGATCTCTTTAAACCAGTTTCACCATCTTCTGATTGGCTCATTTATACAATACTGTATATTCTGTTAGTATTTTACACTTTATTTTAAGGTGTCCTTGTTACCGTGTAATTATACATTTAAGTACTGAGTAATATGAATTAACTACATGTCTTTACTATATGGTTATGGTTAGGATAAGGGTTACTTGCATGTAATTATGCACAATTAATTGTTATTATAATAGAAATAACATGCAACATGTGCAACAAGGACATCTTTAAATAAAGTGTTACCAAAGTAAATGTTGTAGGGTCCTCTCTTGTGTCAAAAATTAAAATAGCTATTACAAATAAATACAAACATAGAGAGGTAATACTTTGTGTAACGTGAAACTTGATGCCATTTTTAAAAAATATATAAAATAAAAAAATGATAAACAAATAAATAATGAAAAAAGACAATGTTTTTGGATCATTATTTATGTCGACACCTTAAAAATTAAATGTAAATATAAAATAACATTATAACATAATATTTTTTTTAAAATCAATACAATAAATACACAATATGCTAAAAAAATTGTTAATACAAATAAAATACAAACAGAAAGAGGTAAAACTTTGTGTAATATGAATTTTAAACTGTGTGAAAAAACACTGAAAAATAAAAATGTTACAATATAAACTGTTAAAATGTTACAATATAAACTGTTACAATATAAACTGTTAAAATGTTACAATATAAACTGTTAAAATGTTACAATATAAACTGTTAAAATGTTACAATATAAAAATATAAATGTTGTAGGGTCCTTTCTTATGTTAACAACCTAAAGGCAAAAATTAAAATCATTAAAATATATATATATATAAAGAGAATATTAATATACAAACTGTATAAATTGTAATATTTTTTCAGAATGAAGATGTCAACATCATACAAATTCTGTAACAAACATTACCTAACTACAAACAGATAACTTAATGCATTCAAATATTATAAAACTATGACTTCATGATGTATTATCAAATAACATGATTTGTCGGGACGACTGTTTGAAGTCAAACATTGAATGACTTATTAATAATGAAGGTTATTATGTAGTGTATGCAAATGAACAGTGATTTGTCTGGGATGGACTGCTGTTGAGAGGCGTCCCATATAAAGCTGTAGTTTAGTCATCTATAGAGGTCTTGTTCTCACATCTAAGGGCAAGGCCACAGTCACAAATGTTATCTTCATGTCTAGATGATTCATCTGTGACTAATGTGAGCTTTATTCATGATCTCACGAGCAGTGAATAGTGTAACGTTCACCAGGAGAGAGTGAGGTGAGGTTCGACACTTCATGAGTTCTTGTGTTTGCAATAGAAAGTAGATGTAGTTGTTAAAATGAGATAAAGTGTGAGTTGAGCTGACTAGCTTTACATTCTCCTCTCCTAAAAACCGTTCTTGTTTTATTGCCCCGGTAGAAGCATGAAATTATATTTAGAGGCGTCTGTCAGTGGAAAAACTGACGTCATGCGGTGTGATATTTAGAGGCCTGAAGAACAGGAAATGAACAACCACTTCCTCTTTTGCAGAGGTGTTCTACTCGAGCCCTTTTTCACAGTAGAATGCGTTTTAATATTCTCAAAGGCAATTCTCATTAGACTCTCGTTACTGTAATACAGTGGTTTAAAGGCAGTACAGCATGGGGATTCATTACAACACTTGCATGGAAACAATATTTAAATATGCAAATATGTGTACACTACTGGTAAACAATTTGGAATTATAATTTTTTTTATATTTCTGAAAGAATATATTTTTATGTTTTTCAAAGACATTTTATGCTCACATAATCAGTAAAACATTTTATAGTATTTTAATATATTTTATGCTGATTTACACATTGCATTATTAATAAATAGTTTTTCAAAGACGCTAGTCGGACAACAAAACATTTATTTACAGTGAAACAGTATTGTGAACTATTATAAAAAATTATTACATTTAAAAAAAATAAAACTGTATTATCAACGCTACATAGTACAAACATAAATAGGAGATTTTAGGAGGTAAAATGAGTTTGTCATGATTACAATTACAAATTTCTTTTTCCAAATGTAATATTTGTATTTGTTTTTGTGGCATCACGTGACCCAGGCATGTTTATTTTTCTCCCTCCACCCATAACAACTGGATGATGGACCCGCACGCCTGATTAAAACTCATCTGGATCAGAATGAAGTTGAATCTTCTCGGAGATCTGAAGAGTATTTTTCTGCATCTTTGCCTTCATGATTCAGTCCGTGAACATCTTGCTCAGCATAAGTGTTGTTCAGATGGTCATGAGCTACACGTGACAGAGATGCTGTCAACAAAACCATGCTGTTATTACAGCCATCTGTCTGCGGTCTAAACCATCGATACGGTTCACTGTGAGCTGACGAACGGCTCAGAACCGTCAGAAAACTGTTGATTCTACGACACAAATCATGGCATTGCTTGCATATTTCACAACAAGTAAAACAAACTATGAGTACAGCATATACATTTATATCACCCAGTTGAAACACTATAATAAAAGAAGTTAAATCATAGTTTTGATTCTGAATTAACTAAATCATTATTTTTCACCATATTTCTGGTACTCCTAAGCAGTTTTTCTTGCTAAAATAAAATCCATGTTTAACACACTCTAAACATGTTTAAACAAGTTACCAAATGTAACCTGAAAATGTAAAATGTATGTGTACAGAACATATGTAACGGGTGCATATATGAGCACATGTAGGTATATAAATACATGTAAAATGAATGTAGATTTATCTGTGCTTAGGTATGAGTGTATTCAAATGTATAATGTGTGATGTGCATCTGATGGAAGGGTAATCTGGTTTGAGGAAAGTAAAAAAAAAAATAAAAAAAAAAAGTAAAAAAAAAAAAAAAAAGAAAATGTACGTTACCAAATGAATGAGCAAATGTATTTATATTTGACATTTTTTAAATATATATATATATATATGCATACATAAATAAACCGTATATCTATAAATAAAAAATATGAATACATTATAATAATTATATTTGTAAATATAAATAACAGAGGTAATATATATAAATGACATTTATGTTTATTGTTTTTCATTTCATTATTTAACAACACATATTAACTGGACAGGAGAAAGTCCACCAGGATCATCTCAAAAGCTGCTGAAGATGATTGGATTGTTTTTATAAATATGAAATGTTCATTAACTCCAGCAGGCTGTGGTTCCTGGAGAGCACCAGGCTTGAGAAACACAGCGTTTGCGCTCCCTGCTGGTCACGTCCGGTCCTTTAATTCACTCAGCGACGGAAGAAAACCTCTCGTGTGCATACACAAGTCAATCATTCTCATAGAAAACCTCTCGTGTGCATACACAAGTCAACCATTCTCACAGAAAACCTCTCGTGTGCATACACAAGTCAACCATTCTCATAGAAAACCTCTCGTGTGCATACACAAGTCAACCATTCTCATAGAAAACCTCTCGTGTGCATACACAAGTCAACCATTCTCACAGAAAACCTCTCGTGTGCATACACAAGTCAACCATTCTCACAGAAAACCTCTCGTGTGCATACACAAGTCAACCATTCTCACAGAAAACCTCTCGTGTGCATACACAAGTCAACCATTCTCATAGAAAACCTCTCGTGTGCATACACAAGTCAACCATTCTCACAGAAAACCTCTCGTGTGCATACACAAGTCAACCATTCTCATAGAAAACCTCTCGTGTGCATACACAAGTCAACCATTCTCACAGAAAACCTCTCGTGTGCATACACAAGTCAACCACTCTCATAGAAAACCTCTCGTGTGCATACACAAGTCAACCATTCTCATAGAAAACCTCTCGTGTGCATACACAAGTCAACCATTCTCATAGAAAACCTCTCGTTTACAGACTCGACGTCTTAACATCAGGGTCTTCGTTTCCTTCTCCCTGAGTCATATATACAATGCAATTAATATCAAACATGCATAATGAGAAAATGTATAGATTTGGATTGAAATGCTTTGTTAAAATGGAGGAAATCTCAGTTTTAAACAGGTAAACTTACTTAGTCGCCTTGTCTTTCTTCACCTGGAATCTTCTTTTCTTTGGTTTACATTCCCTCTCAATTTTCAGAGCAATTCTGAAGTATTCTCTGTCTGCAAACAGAACTTATATTGAACATATCATACAGACAAACAAAACAGGGCTTACTTCATATCAGGAATCATCTGCAACACATTCTACTAAACCAGCGGTTCTCAATTCCAGTCCTCGCGCCCCCCCGCTCTGCATATTTCGTATGTTACTCTTATCGCTTCAGATGTTTGTTCTATTGGAACGTAAGTGCCCTGCGAAGTGGACATCACAGGATATTCCTCCATGATTCCAGTTCGAAGCGAACGTATATATTCCATTCAAAGTGCATTGAAGTGTGCAAGACGTGAATTAAAATTGTATATATTTACAGAGGTATATGATGTCACACTCGTCCGTGCGTGAAGACGTCGCGCAGCGCAAATCCATGAATGAATGTTCAGAAATAAAGTAAACTTCAGCGGATTTCCCTGCTCAGGGAGTAGGGAGCAATGGACCCTGTGTAGGGAGCAATGGACACTGTGTAGGGAGCAATGGACACTGTGTAGGGAGCAATGGACACTGTGTAGGGAGCAATGGACCCTGTGTAGGGAGCAATGGACCCCGTGTAGGGAGCAATGGACCCTGTGTAGGGAGCAATGGACCCTGTGTAGGGAGCAATGGACCCCGTGTAGGGAGCAATGGACCCCGTGTAGGGAGCAATGGACCCCGTGTAGGGAGCAATGGACCCCGTGTAGGGAGCAATGGACCCCGTGTAGGGAGCAATGGACACTGTGTAGGGAGCAATGGATCCTGTGTAGGGAGCAATGGACCCTGTGTAGGGAGCAAAGGATCCTGTGTAGGGAGCAATGGACACTATAGGTAGTGTGGAGCAATGGATCCTGTGTAGGGAGCAATGGACCCCGTGTAGGGAGCAATGGACCCCGTGTAGGGAGCAATGGATCCTGTGTAGGGAGCAATGGACACTATGTAGGGAGCAATGGACCCTGTGTAGGGAGCAATGGACACTGTGTAGGGAGCAATGGACACTGTGTAGGGAGCAATGGACCCTGTGTAGGGAGCAATGGATCCTGTGTAGGGAGCAATGGACCCTGTGTAGGGAGCAATGGACCCTGTGTAGGGAGCAATGGACACTGTGTAGGGAGCAATGGACCCTGTGTAGGGAGCAATGGATCCTGTGTAGGGAGCAATGGATCCTGTGTAGGGAGCAATGGACCCTGTGTAGGGAGCAATGGACCCTGTGTAGGGAGCAATGGACTCAGTGTAGGGAGCAATGGACCCTGTGTAGGGAGCAATGGACCCTGTGTAGGGAGCAATGGACCCTGTGTAGGGAGCAATGGACCCTGTGTAGGGAGCAATGGATCCTGTGTAGGGAGCAATGGATCCTGTGTAGGGAGCAATGGACCCTGTGTAGGGAGCAATGGACCCTGTGTAGGGAGCAATGGACCCTGTGTAGGGAGCAATGGACCCTGTGTAGGGAGCATGTCAATCGGAACACAGTTCATGCACGGAGCACACTTCTAACAAGCTGATTATCTGAATCAGGTGTGTTAACAAAGAGAGACATGCTAAATATGCAGAGCGGGGGGCGCGAGGACTGTAATTGAGAACCTCTGCTGAAACTTTCTGAAAATCAGAATTAATAATCTTACTCTCTTCGCCCATAAACCTCAAAACGTTTCTCTTGAGCATCAGAAGCTGGACGTTCTCGCGCGAGTCCTTCTTGCCGATGTAGCTTCTGTAGTGTAATGAAAGCCAGAGCGATCTCCTGACGCCCCACTCCTTCTTCACAGCGCCCATGCACTTTCTGAATCAACATCACGAGAAACAAGATTTCCCAGAATCACTATCATGCTGTGACCTCCTAATAAGACATTTCTCATTCCTTAGTAATACAGTTACATTTATCAGACGCTTTTATCCAAAGTGACTTACAGTACATTCAGGTTACACATTTTCATTAGTACATGTGTTTCCTGGGAATCGAACCCACAACCTTTTGCGCTGCTGACGCAATGCTCTACCACTGAGCCACACAGGAACATAAATTGATATAATTAAAATAATTGTGCACATAACTTGTATTTCCAACTCTTCTTATTGGGTGGCCATATGATTTTCTTATGAATGTGACAAAATATGATCAATAAGTTCACAATTTGAACAAGATATAACGGTGTAATGTGTGTATGTGTTCCTTTTATTATTACTACCACTACTCCGTGAATAAAGAGAGATCAGACTATACTTTAAAACAGTTCTATTATACAGTCATATTTGGTTATGACATACAGTATTAGGGCTGTCAAACTGGCTGAAAAACTACATTCAAATTGTTTACTAAAATATTATGTAAATTCGAATTATATTCGATTTTAAAATGCATAAATTCAGCTTTTTGGCTTCTCTCCTGCGACCACAAGAGGGCGCATCGAGCTAAATATTACCAAATGCATGTTTCTTCAAAGCAGGGCTGGGCAATATGAGCAAAACATTCATATCTGGGTATTTTTGGGCTGATTTGCGGTATACGCTACATATCTCTGTATTTGGATTAAACAAATAAATAAAGTGAATGTAAACATGTAGGCATATATAATGTGCAAAAATGGTTAAATCACATTACATTGTAACATTGCAATCTAAAAACAAAATAATGCTTTTAAAGCAAAGTTACATTTACTAAACTAAAAAAAATTAAAAAAGCACAGACTAGGCTAATTGAGTAAAAAGGCTGTTTTGATTACCTCATTACAGTCACTTTACAGTTAATGCTATCATACAAATACACGTACTTGTAGGTTTAAAATGTCCAACTGCAAACATTTCAGCAAAATGTATATTTTAGTCCGAGTTATTGTGCTCTGTCTGTTTGACGCGCATGCGTTCAGACCAAGTCTGTGAGTTTAGCGGAGAATCTCAAAGCAGAAGCTCATGCACTTCTGACAGCAAAACGGAAATATTTCCATGGCTTTCTAACATTTACAGATGGAGAATATACCTGTGAAATATAAGTAATGCATTTAGGAAAAGAGCACATAGCTCAAAACAGCGCGTCTCTGTCAGGACACACGCAGACCTTTCTGTCAGAGCCGCTTTAAACTCAAAGATTCATCATTACTGATACACCTCATTTATTAATATTTAATCATATGATCGCAAGGTTCATGTTTACGCTGTTAATATGCACGTTCAATAGCAAGCTAATTTCGTAATCCTGTAATTACATGTGTTTTTAAAAGTTGAACTTACTAAAATCTTACTAATAACTTACTTCTTTTTGAGTTTCTTCATTATATTCAGAAGACACTTCCAAGCCTTCATGTCACATTTCCAGCAGGAAAACTCCAGAAGGTCCATGGACACGGCGAGAGCTTCTTCTACATCCATCTTTTGCTCTGGAAAAGAAGCTTATAACTACACTGCAATGAGCTAAAAATCAATCAGAAGAGGTCTAGTGTTCATACGTACCGGTGTGCAGCAGGAGCGAGCAGAGCTCCAGCATCAGCTCGTGACTCGGGACTAAAGAGTGCATAATCTGAGCGACACAAAACACGGGAGTCATTTTAATGAGAAACTCATATATTCCTGACTGACTGAATGGTTGCATACCCTTAATGAACCGATGAGCTTGGCTTGTGGGGCTTGGTGTCTCTTGAGGAACTGGTACAGATACACGTGAGCGTTCGGGTTCAAAGGGAACTCCTTGTTGTAAGCGTAATTCTCCAGAACCTGAAGAGCAGCCTCCTCATCCTCGTAAAACTCCAGCATCTGCAGCGGACCACACATATAGACATCAGGAGATCTTCAGACAAAACAACAATCCTGTCCACGTCATCACTTTCTACACAAACTTTTTTAAAGGTTTAGGCTCTGAAAGACTGATTTTTTATTTTTTTTTAAGTTTTATAAAAAATATTAGTTGTTTATGTTTTTGGAAAAAGTCACCAAGGCTGTATTTATTTGATAAAAAATATAGATTTTTATTTTTAATATTATTTCATTTAAAATAGCAGTTTTATATTTGAATACCTTTAAAACTGTAATTAATTTCTGTGATCAAATCTAAATTTTCAGCATCATTAATCCAGTCTTCAGTGTCACATGATCTTCAGAAATCATTCTAATATGCTAATTAGCTGCTTAAGAAACATTTCTGATTATTATCAATGTTGAAATCTATTGTGCTGCACAATATTTTCTGTGGAAACCATTCAAATTTTTGGGGTATTTATTTATTCATTTATTAAAAATAGAAAGAAATTAAAACATTTATTCAGCTAGGATGCATACAATTATGAAAAGTGATAGTAAAGATATTTATAATGTTAAAAAAAATATATATTTCAAATAAATTCTGTTCTTTTGAACTTTCTATTCATCTGTGAATCCTGAAAAATTTAATCTATCAAGTTTCAACAAAAATATTGGGCAGCACAACCGTTTTCAACATTGATAATAATATATATTCTATATTCCAACTATATTCCGAATCTTTAAAAGTCACACAACACTTTTGTGTAACAAACAGACTAAAATATAAGCTATGATTCACTCACAAATCTCATTTGTGCATATACATTCATTTAAACAACTTCCATTTGTTACACAAGGCTACTTGTGTATTGTACATAAGGGTGCTTTCAGCACTTTTGGTGCACACCCGGGTTCGATTGACGTCAGAGTTCGGTTCGTTTGGATGATGTGAACGCTGTCGAACACCTTGGGTGCGCACCCGTGAACCGTAGCCTAGTCCACTTAAAAAGGGTGGTCTGGGGTTCGGTTCAAGTGAACTCAGGTACGGTTCATTTCTGATGTGAACGCAATCGTACCAAATCGCAGAAGTGAATTGCTATTAATTTACATTTACGCATTTAGCAGACACTTTTATCCAAAGCGACTTACAGTGCATTCAGGTTATACATTTTACCAGTATGTGTGTTCCCTGGGAATCGAACCCACAACCTTTTGCGCTGCTGAAGCAATGCTCTACCACTGAGCCACAGGAACGCTTACGTCTGTCTTACGTTATGTGCTGAAGCTTTGGAAACAAAACGAACGGTTCAAAACGTCAATATATAAATGTGCAAAGCAATGTTATGCATTTTTTCGCCTTCCCCTGTGCAACCGTTACTAAGCAACGGGGTAAACAGCTGCTGGCTTGATGATGCAAACGAACCTTGTTTCGGACCCAAATAAAACATTATGAACGCAGCCCAGCAGGGGCAGGGAGCAATCGAACTCGGGTTCGGACCAGACAATCGAACCAAGTGTGAAAGCAGTCTAAGACTCCTCTAAATTATTCTCATCATGCATTTTGTATTTTTTAGGTCTTACTTTGCATGAAGATTTCTTCAAACAAATCTCTTTTGAATAGCACAAGAGTGAGTAATTTAGAGCCCTGCATTTCAGCCCGGGCCTGATGGGCCCCGAATTTTTTTAAGCCCCTGGGGCCAGGCTTCGGAACAATTTTCACATAGTAGTTCAGACGCGGGCCGGGCCGGGCCTCGGGCCTGTTTTAGGCTTCTCCTTATATTTTAGACATCCATCAATTAGTGATGAAAAAAAGTGTTGGTGGAAACAACATGAGTCCGTGATGCTGCGTTAAAATGCACGTAATACGCTAAAGCTTGCAGCAAAGCCCCAGCAAAAGTAATTACCATGAATAGTGTCCAGAGGAAATAGTAAGGAGATATTTGAATTATTTACTAATAAACTAGTTCATTTAATGAACAAAAAATGCTCCAAACGTTGTTCTAAATTAACTTAATAAAAAAATGTAAGTAAATATAATCACTTTGCCATTTAATACAAAGCTGAACTATTTTAATAGCTGAAACAGTAGTATAAGCGGTTCTGGGAGAAGGGGGGGGGGAAGACGGGATCGGGTCGGTAATTCTGATAAGCTGTCAGACACAGGCCGGGCTAGGGCTATATTTGCAGGGCTCTAGAGTAAATGACGATTTGGTCTAAACAAACCTTATACAAGTCAATTCACACAGGGTAAAATGTAGTCTCACATGAATGTAACTCAACACGAAAGGATCCCAGACTCCGGGCTGACTGACGATGTCCTTCAGCGTCACAGAAGCTTGTCTGAAGTAGCTGTGCATCTCACGGCTGTTGCAGGACTCCTCTGACACCGAAAGCATAGACAGAGAACCTCGTTTAACACACATGCAAGAAAGACGACCTGATCTAATGCAAGATTATTTATCTTCCTGCTGCTACCAGGGTCAGAGGGCTTCTTCTCTCTCCAGATCAGGTAATCTAGATAACCGCAGTAGGCACGGATGAACTTTTTCATCAGGGACTGAGCGATCGACTGCTTGCCGTATCTCCAGCTGTCTGCGATGGACAGCTGCCGCTTGGCTTCATCCATCTGTTTGTTCAGCAGGAGATGAAAGCAATGCTCCAAACAGATCTACGACATGACAAGTTACATAACATACTGATTAAATGCAGCGTACATGATGCTAAAAGAAGGCCTGGATGATAATAATGCAATGCTTACCATGGAGTAGTTTCTGACGCCAAAGTTTTTCAACTGTTCATAAAAAGCGTTGAAATCATCAGGGCTGGAATTGGGAACATGTTGCAGAATTTCTGTGCCTAAACGCCACGTGATCTGATGGAGAGAATCATGCAGACTGTTAGTGATTTGTTTTAAATGAGTTTGATTCTTCATCACATTTGAAGAAATGTAGCATTGCATCACTGTCTCAGCAACGGATGCTCAGCAGTGAATGGGTGCCGTGAGAATGAGAGTCCAAACAGCTGATAAAAACATCACAATAATCCACACCACTCCAGTCCATCAGTTAACATCTGGAGAAGACAAACATCTGCATGATTGTCAGAAAGAAATCCATCATTAAGATGTTTTCAAAAAGTGTTCTGGTCTGAATCAGGAGAGAAATCTGTACAGATCAAGCACTGTTTATAAGCCAAAACAGCTCTAAACGAATATGTATATGGATGTGAGAGACAACAGGGACTTTTTCACTGGAGGAAGCGTTATTATGAATCATGGACTCATTCTAGTATTTTAGTCAGAAGTAAACAATGTTTTAATGGCTCCCAAACTCTGGAATAGCCTTCCTGATAACATCTGTGGGTTCAGACACACTCTCTCTGTTTAACTCTAGATTAAAGACACATCTCTTTAGCCAAGCATTCATATAATGCATCTCACAATCTTGTGCTCCGGTTATATCTGATCAAACGCCCATTATAATTTTTTGCTTTGTCGGAGCAGCAGCTATGATCTTTTTTCTCTATTTGTCAAGAGATTGACATCCCGAGGGAACTAGAAATGACACAAGCTTGAGTCTGGATCTAACTCTAAACCAGCGGTTCTCAATTCCAGTCCTCGCGCCCCCCCCGCTCTGCATATTTGGTATGTTACTCTTATCGCTTCAGATGTTTGTTCTATTGGAACGTAAGTGCCCTGCGAAGTGGACATCACAGGATATTCCTCCATGATTCCAGTTCGAAGCGAACGTATATATTCCATTCAAAGTGCATTGAAGTGTGCAAGAGGTGAATTAAAATTGTATATATTTACAGAGGTATATGATGTCACACTCGTCCGTGCGTGAAGACGTTGCGCAGCGCAAATCCATGAATGAATGTTCAGAAATAAAGTAAACTTCAGCGGATTTCCCTGCTCAGGGAGTAGGGAGCAATGGACCCCGTGTAGGGAGCAATGGACCCCGTGTAGGGAGCAATGGACACTGTGTAGGGAGCAATGGACCCTGTGTAGGGAGCAATGGACCCTGTGTAGGGAGCAATGGACACTGTGTAGGGAGCAATGGACCCTGTGTATAGAGCAATGGACCCTGTGTAGGGAGCAATGGACCCTGTGTGGGGAGCAATGGACCCTGTGTGGGGAGCAATGGACACTGTGTAGGGAGCAATGGACACTGTGTAGGGAGCAATGGGCACTGTGTAGGGAGCAATGGGCACTGTGTGGGGAGCAATGGACACTGTGTAGGGAGAAATGGGCCCTGTGTAGGGAGCAATGGGCCCTGTGTAGGGAGCAATGGACCCTGTGTAGGGAGCAATGGACACTGTGTAGGGAGCAATGGACACTGTGTAGGGAGCAATGGACACTGTGTAGGGAGCATGTCAATCGGAACACAGTTCATGCACGGAGCGCACTTCTAACGAGCTGAGGACTGGAATTGAGAACCTTTGCCGGCTAAACCAACATACAAAACTACCAAATTGTGCTATAAATTTGATGGCAACATAATCATTGCTGTTTATAGTGTTCACAGTCTATTTGAATACATGTCATTAACTAACTACATGATTTTTACTCATTTTTACTCTGCTCAACCACCACCAGTGGTTTTCTATGCCAGAAAAGTGAACTGGTTTCATAAAGCATGCAGTAAAACGTACAGTTGATTGGACAGGGTTCTACAGTCTGATTTACCTCAGATGATGTTGAGTGCAGTTTGGAAAAAGTCCCAGCCTCCAGTGTCTGGATGTAAGAGCTGAAATACCCCGCCGCCTCCTGCCAGTTGTGCCTCAGCATCGCTTCTCTGGTCAGATTCAGACACTTTCTGTTGGACTTGACGAAGTCGATCGATGTGAGCAAACCTGGAAATAAACACACCTGCTTGAGTGAGTTCCCTAGACCGCTCAATGAATACGATGAGATGTCAGCAGGACCTCACCTCTGGGGTCTGGACGAGACTGGTGGAGAAGAAAGGCCGGTGTAATCGGTTCGTGATTCCCGCCCTCGTCCTCCGGAGAATCCGCGGCCGCTGCGATATTGAGCTCAGTCTCTAAATCATCCATATCGCTTCACGAAGACTTGATTTCCTCTGGAAGTATAACGAAGACCTTATGATTCGAATAAACGCGGTTTGATTCGAGTGTAACTGTAAACACGTGAGCGAGCGAGCGTGTAAACAGAGCTCTCCCTCATCGAAACAAACCGAGAGCGCGAGCAGCTCACAGCGCCGCCTGCAGCACGGGAGGACATCCGCGCGCGGAGTGTTCAGTGTTCAATCCAGATTACAGAATCCGGATTAGTTTACTCGCCAAGTGTGTGCAAACACACAAGGAAAGTGTTGTGTTTTTCAGGAGCACTTGCTGCATGCATACAAATGTGACAATAGACCACAAAACCAGTCATAAAGGTCTTTTTTTTTAATTGAGATTTATACATCATCTAATAAATTTTCCATTGATGTGTGGTTTGTTAGGACAATATTTGGCCGAGATACAACTATTTGAAAATCTGGAATCTGAGGGTGCAAAATTTAGAAAATTACCTTTAAAGTTGTCCAAATTAAGTTCTTAGCGATGTATATTACTAATTAAAAATTAAGCTCTGATATATTTACGGTAGGAAATTTACTAAATATATTCATGGAACATGATCTTTACTTAATATCTTAATGATTTTTGTCATAAAAGAAAAATGTATAATTTTGACACATATAGTGTATTTTTGGCTATTGCTACAAATATATCTGTGCTGCTTATGACTGCTTTTGTGCTCCAGGGTCACATTTATAAGAATAATTAACTAAGTAAGACTAAAGAAAAAAGTCGTAATAATAATAATAATGTGGTATACATCTGGAACAGAAGATTTATGTACATATTTGTGCATTATTTACACGATTATTTGTAATAATGAATTAATAATTAATTATAATTTTTTTACAATATTATTTATAAGATGAGCGATCTGTGCCGATGCTAAGCACAATATGTTTTAACTTATGTGAAAACACATTAATTTATGAAAACAGTGTTTAAATGAACATTCAAACCATCTATTTTTTTAAATGTTAAAGTAAAATGTAATTTTATAATTTCGCAAACAGAATGTTTCGAATGTTCTCTGAACGTTTTAAAACAATTTACAAAAAAAGTTTAGTTACACTAAAACAGAAATACTGAGAACATTATTGAGATCAGATAATGCAGAACGGACGACATAATTGTTCCGTAGAGTTCAGAATGATTTTATTAATTGGTTTATTTATTGATTCATTATGAATTATTTATTTTTTATTTCAAAACCATCAATACCAGACATTTCTATCCAAATATATTAAATATTCCTTAAAAAATAGACAAACAATTATATAAATATATTATATAAAATATCACACACACACACACACACACACACACACACACACACACACACACACACGTATATATATATATATATATATATATATAATATATAAAATATTACATAAAACGTTTATTTATTGATTTATGTATTTTATTACTGAATAATTTTGATTGCCTATTGATATATTTCGTTTTTATTTCCATCCACAAATATATATCAAATATTATTCATCTTTTTTAAATAAACGTGATATATTTTGGCAATGACATAAAAAGATTTGCCTTTATTAATTTTTGTTAATGTGAAAACTCCTTTCCCCTTTAATTACAATTCTAAATAAATTAACTCCGAGTATTTTAATTGAAGAAATATTATCTTTTCTTTTCCCAAACAAACATTAATGTATATATAATGACCAAATACTTTATGCAACAATGTACCTGATACAAAAAAACACTACTAAAAATAAATACAAATGGTGAAACGTGATATAAATGTTATGAAAAGCATGTATTGAGGCGCCACTGTGGCTCTGCGCATGCGCGGTGTGTTGTTTTGGTGCTGCGGTCTCTTTAAGCGCTCTGTAACATGACTCCGGCTCTGCTCTGCTCTTCTCTTCTCGCCTCGGATCTGCTGACGTGTCGGCAGCGGCTCCGGGATCAACAGTTGCCAGCATGGCTGCACCGAAGCCCTGTTTTTATTGTGTTTTTACGCTTGTTCTGTACGCGTGTTTCCCTCAGAGCAGCGCGGAGCGGCGCTTCTCGGACCTGAAGCGATGCGCCGATGAAGAATGCAGCAGTGAGTATCTCTGGAACTTACTATCAGGATGCTGCGGACCATAAACCTCCTGCTGCTGGAGTCATAAAGGCCGCACCGATACTGGAACTTTGTAACCAATGCGACAGCTAATGAATTTAATGAGAAACGCTGTTCATGCTGCGTGGGGGGGTGATATTGATAGTAGAGGTCTGCTACCCGACCCGAACCCGCGGGTCCCGAAATACTGTCGGGTTTCGGGTCGGGTTTCGGGTTAATGTTTAATGGATAGCCTCGGGCTCGGGTCGGGTTCGGGTTTGTAGCCAAAACTATATGCAGTGGCTTTGCTGCTTTCATAGACGCACGCACACACATTGCCCACAGATATCAGAGATCGCGCAGAGCACAAACATCACGGACACTTTATTAGTAAAATAGCTTCGACAGGCTACTGACTCGCAAGTCACAACATTATATTTATCTGCAATGAGGCGGCAAAATCGCTGTTTTTGAAGTAACTAAGCCTCATTGCTTGTAGAGAGAGACGCGCAGACGCAGGTTCACACGCACGCGCAACATTCCTCCTTCTCTCTCGGTCTCTCTCTCTCTCTCTCTCTCTCTCTCTCTCTCTCTCTCTCTCTCTCGCTAATTCAAATAAATGATTAATGCATTCAAATAAATACAATCTTATTTAAGATCTTATGTCTGATTTAAAGTAGACAGAATGCTAACGAGCCTTAACTGACAAAAAATGACCATAATTTGTACGGTGGAAGAATTATCATCTTGTCCATACAAAATTCATAAACTCGGCAGAATGTATGCGACCGCTGCACCTGATGTTCACAAACTTTCATAACTGGTAAATGTTTGTGAAATGGCAGAGCCTTGATTAATCTATTTCTTTGCATGCAATCGTGAAATGCAGCCTTTTTCCTTTTTTTTTTTTGTTGGCTATTCGTTGGGGGGGGGGGGGGGGGGATCTCGGTCGGTTCGGGCTCTAAATTTAACCGTGCCGCTCGGGTCGGGTCGGGTTGGGTCAGACAATCTCGGGTACGGGCCGGGTTCGGGCTTCAGTTTTGAGCCCGTGCAGACCTCTAATTGATAGGCGTCCTTGAAGATCCTGTCTTGATACGGAGCTCCGTTTAGCCAGTCGAGCTAACAGCATAAACGCACTGCACACACTCGATATGATTCTTTACACAACCATGTTTATGCTTTTAATATACGACCATATGCTGAAACCGTTAATAATAGTGATTAATGCCTTGCTGGATTCGGAAGGTCGTTATTTATCCTGCGTGACTCGTTTGAGATGGATTAGGTTGAACTGTTGTTGACAAAAAATAAATAATAATTCTTGATATTTAGAGTGGAATGAACGAAAACTGAAATTATAATATCAATATATGCATAATGCAGGGATCTGCTATATTGCATTGCAGTTTAATAACTACGTAGTTTTGGATGATTTTTTTTTATTTGTATTATTGTAAAATTGTATTTCCATCTCTGTTGCAACAGTTTTGAAGTGTATGAAGTGACTGTATAGATATGTACAAGTCATTAGTGTTTGGTGATGAGTTTGTGGCTCATTTAAAGTCACACCAGAGGTGTTCAGCTGCTTTCTGCAGACCAGTCAAGTTCTTCCACACTGACTGAATCACCATTTCTCTTTGATTCTTGTCTTATACACAGAGACACTGTCATGTTAGAATAGAAAAGAGTCCTGTACAAACTGTTGCTATAAAATTAGAAGCACACAATTCCCTATATATCATTATTGTATGCTTAAACATTAAGATTAATACTCATGGAAATGACTAAAGTAGTCAAACCTTTCATTAGAAGGGGTGCCAATACTTTTGGCTATATAGTGTGTGTGTATATATCAAGGTCAAGGTTCTTTTATTCGTCACATACTCAATTATACAGGATATAATCAGTAGTGAAATTTATATATTGCATGATGTGTGTGTGTGTATATATATATATATATATATACATACACACATACACATATATATATATATATATACACACATACATACATCATGCAATATATGCATTTCACTACTGATTATATCCTGTATAATTGAGTATGTGACGAATAAAAAAAAAAAAATTATAAAAAAAAATATATATATGATGCATGAATTATTAATTCACAAAAAAATAAAAACAGATTAAACATTGTGTGAATCTCACAAAACTTTCCAAAAATATCCAGATCATGAAATTAAAGATATGTTGCTTAAATAAATTCCCAGTTAGGATCCTTGCAATTTGTTGCATTGTCCTTTTACTATGCTTTAATTTTATGCAAATTAGAATGAAATAATTGTAACTTTTTATGCCATGTTACATAGTAAGCTTTCATAAAGTAACATGAAGAGAGTGGTTTTCATCCTAACATGTTTTTGTGTCTCTTTAGTGCTTCTCGGCAGAGGGAAGGCCGCCAAGGATTTCACCGGGCCGGACTGCCGGTTCCTCTCGTTTAAGAAAGGAGAGACGATATATGTATATTATAAACTCTCAGGGCAGAGATCAGACCTATGGGCTGGTAGTGTAAGTAACCTGTTAATCATTGATTGATTGTTTGATGATTTTGGGTGTTGCGGATGATGTACGGATACCAGTATTTGATTAGTATTACTTAATCATCGCAAACAGTCTACATATATTTATTTAGTTGGGCGATAGATCGTGCACGAATCTTCAGTAGCAGAGAAATGTGTTAAAGGACTAATCACACAAAAATTACAATTTGCTCTAGATTTACACCCCTTCAGGCCATCCAAGATGAAGATGAGTTTGATTCTTCATCACATTTGAAGAAATGTAGCATTGCATCAGTGTCTCAGCAATGGATGCTCAGCAGTGAATGGGTGCCGTCAGAATGAGAGTCCAAACAGCTGATAAAAACATCACAATAATCCACATCTCTCCAGTCCATCAGTTAACATCTTAAAGAGACAAAATGTTTGTGTTTAAAAAAACAACAACTATAATACTTTACTTAAGTTTTTTTTCAAACCATTGCTTCCGGCTAAAATATCATATCATGTCCATAATTCATAATAACACTTCCTCCAGTGAAATCTGGTCTGAATCAGGAGAGAAATCTGCACAGATCAAGCACCGTTTACAAGACAAAACTGTTTTAACCATTATATGTGTCGAATTTTGACGTGAGAGAGACAACAGAGGATGGTCTTTTCACAGAAGTAAGCATTATTTTGGATTATGGACTCACATTTTAGCCAGAAGCAATGATTTTAAGTTAAAACATCGTAATGGATTTGTTTCTTACAGACAATCAGTTTGTCTTCTCCAGATGTTCACTGATGGACTGGAGTGGTGTGGATTATTGTGATGTTTTTATCAGCTGTTTGGACTCTCATTCTGACGGCACCCATTCACATCCATTGCTGAGACACTGATGCAATGCTACATTTCTCCAAATCTGTTCCCACAAAGAATTTTTTTTGTGGCAAATTATCATTTTTGGGTGAACTATTCATTTAAGCAACTACTAACATCCACTCCACCATAAACAAATCAATGCGTTCCCGTAAACTTAATTAAAAAAATAATTTAAATAGCTGAAGTTGAAGAATGTATACAATAAATAGTTCACCTAATTAAAATTGACTATTTTACCCAGTGTTTCCATGTACTACAGTTTATTCAACTGTTTATTCTTTAATTGTTTTTAATACTTTTCTTTGGAATGAGAGAGAAAATATATAAAAAAATAGAGACATGTACAAAGTTGTAAAATATAATTGCAGACTGCCTTATTTTATGCATATTTAGTTTTTTCTCTTTTATTATATGTATTTTATGTCTTATCTTTTGGTTCTATTTTATTTTTGCTTTTAATGTTTTTATGGTTTCTGTAAACACTGTTTAAAAAAAAAACACTTATACTGCAGCGCAAAAACTGAATTTTTTCTCTCTTTCTTTATTTGCATAGGTTGGAAACAACTTTGGTTATTTCCCAAAGGACTATCTTAATATAAATCATATATATACTGAAAAAGAATTTGAGGTACCTACAGAGGTAAGTCGGTGTGGTTAATATTGACTCGTGTATGGTCATTTTTGATGTGACCTCTGGTTAACAGGAATCTTTCTTTTTCCATTTCAGGAAACCGATTTTGTTTGCTTTGAGACTGGGCTCGATAAATTTGAAAGCTATGACGTAGATGTGTTATTAAGCAGCACATTGTTGCTAGAAAATGAGAATTCAACAGAAGAATCAACAGAACCAGCTCAGAATGAAGATGCATCTCAAATGACAGAATCAGTGGAGCCTCTTGAATCAGAGTCATTAGATTCAGAATCAGAATTGGTTCTTGAATCGGAGTCAGTTGATTCAGAATCAGAGTTGTTTCATGAATCAGAGTCAGTTGGTTCAGAATCATCATCCGATCTTGAATCAGAGTCAGTTGGTTCAGAATCATCATCCGATCTTGAATCAGAGTCAGTAGGTTCAGAATTGATTCATGAATCAAAGTCAGTTGGTTCAGAATCATCATCACATCTTGAATCAGAGTCAGTAGGTTCAGAATTGATTCATGAATCAAAGTCAGTTGGTTCAGAATCATCATCACATCTTGAATCAGAGTCAGT
Source organism: Schizopygopsis pylzovi (assembly GCA_027422435.1). Lineage (NCBI taxonomy): Eukaryota > Metazoa > Chordata > Actinopteri > Cypriniformes > Cyprinidae > Schizopygopsis > Schizopygopsis pylzovi. The sequence goes on from CM049816.1 coordinate 2,720,768, forward strand.
AGGTTCAGAATCAGAATTGATTCATGAATCAAAGTCAGTTGGTTCAGAATCATCATCACTTCTTGAATCAGAGTCAGTAGGTTCAGAATTGATTCACGAATCAAAGTCAGTTGGTTCAGAATCATCATCCATCTTGAATCAGAGTCAGTAGGTTCAGAATCAGAATTGATTCACGAATCAAAGTCAGTTGGTTCAGAATTGATTCGTGAATCAGAGTCAGTTGGTTCAGAATCATCATCACATCTTGAATCAGAGTCAGTAGATTCAGAATCATTCTTGAATCTGAGTCAGTAGATTCAGAATCAGAATTGATTCATGAATCAGAGTCAGTAGGTTCAGAATTGATTCGTGAATCAGAGTCAGTTGGTTCAGAATTTATTCACGAATCAAAGTCAGTTGATTCAGAATCATCACATCTTGAATCAGAGTCAGTAGGTTCAGAATCGATTCTTGAATCAGAGTCAGTAGGTTCAGAATCATGATTCTTGAATCAGAGTCAGTAGGTTCAGAATCGATTCTTGAATCAGAGTCAGTTGATTCAGCATCTGTTGAAGCTCCTGTAACAGAGACGTTACTGAGATCTACTGAAGAGGACTCTGATAACTTTCATCCAAAGACAGATATTTCATCAGAACCGAAATCTGAATCTAAAGATGCACTAACAGAAGAGACGGAAGATATTTCAGTAAGCCAAGATGCTGAGGTCCTTTCAGAGGATGTAGAAACAGAACCATCAGATTCTGATGCACAAGATATTGATTATTCAGAACTTTTGCACAACCAAAGCGACTCTGATTTTGAGCCACTTGAAACACAAACAGCAGGTTTAGATGTAGTACATGAAGAACCTGCTAAACCAGAGCTAAACAATAAAGATAAACCACTACAAACACCAGAGAAAACACTCGAGGATGAGGACAGGCCAAGCTTTAAAGACCCTATCAAAACAAACCATGAAGATGAAACGCAAGAGACCGACTCTCTTGAGGAACTCGCCAAAGAATCGCTTTCAGCTGCTGATGTTGAAGAACAAGCTGGTCGTGAGGTCATGCATGCACAAAGTGATGTTGAAGAACTAGGCATTAAAATCCCAGAATCTTCACATCTTCCACAAGACGCTAAAACTCCTTCGGATGCGAGCGAAAACATCCCATCTGAACCCGCATCGGAAACACACACTAAGTCTGAGAAAGCACCGCCGGCATTACATGTTAGTGAAATCACTGAAGAACACGATCCAAAGAAGTTAGACACAAACAAGATGGAAGACCTTCTTCAGAAGGCTAGCTTGAACAAGAATGAAAACATAAACATTGCAGAAGATCCTCAGCATACGCTTATGAACAACGGTGAAAAAGTGAGACAATCGATTGGCAAAGATGAGAAGTTAAAGAAGGAACTTGTTACAGAAAGCCCAGAAACTGCACCTCTAACGGAGGAACAAATCGATAAAGTGAAGAACGAACTCGTGAATCTACTGAAAAACACACTGGAATCAGAACAACAGAGTCCTGAAGATGTGGATGAAGACGCCGAAGAGCTTTTAGAGGATGAAAACGCTCTTCTTTCTTCTAAAACTCAGCTCACCGAAGACATTCGTGAACTTAAAGAAAACCAACAACCTGAAGGCGGTCAATTGATCGAATCCCAACAAAGCAGAAACACCACAAAACGAGAAGAAAACAACGCACTTCTTCCTCCCGAGGAGCCTGAATACAGCGATAACGTGCTGAGGCTCACGATCTTACGGGATCACCTGAAGGACGAGGACATGGAGCGCATGCAGAAGTATTTGGGACTGAAGAACCTGTTCAAAATCGAGGCCATGTTTTCTGATCTAGATCTGGAGATGAAGTCGGCCAGAGAGCTGCAGACGGACACGGAGGAAATCGAGCGAACGCTGGACCAGATCATGGAGGACTCGGAGAACTCCATTCTCGACGCGACAGAGGACATATTGAACGAAAGACAGCGGAAATCTCAGGAACACGGCCATCAGAAGGAGCCGGAAGCGTATGACGTCTTAGACGTTTTCCAGGAGATCATTTTCTCTCTACGACAGAAATATTCAGCAGCCAGTGACAGCGCACCGTTGGTTGAGGAAGAACTACTTGCATCTGAAACAGGTCATTTTAACAGCAATGCTTGTCTTTACGAACCGAGTGGTTGTTTCTATGATTCATTTCAGGTTTCACCTAAATTCATATGCTGTTTGCTTTGTTTTAACCCTATACAATCTACTGCATCATATTTCAAATGCCTCTAAATGATTAAATCTTTGCTGTTAAACCCATTCCACTCAATCTACTACATGCCTTCTGTCGCCAGATTGATCGTTTAGATTTGATAGCAAAAAGGCATTTTAGTATAATTGTAGAAACAAACACCTTCAGCTCGTGCTTTTACTGTCAGGTCTTTACTGATTTAATTAAGTAAACATAAGAATAACTTTGAACACTTACTGAAGAAACTTAGGTTTACTTGATTATACACTTTTTTTCAGTGAGTATCAAATGTGATCAGGCTTTTAATGAACCTTTATTTGTTCATCTCTCAATCATCTTTGCATTGCATTATATATTTGATCATTTAAATCTAATCTTACTAAGGCTGATGATGCACTGGGCAAGTTTTTGAGCAATATTGCCAGGCAACTTTGGGAAATGTGGCTATCAACATGCAACCAGGCGAGACACAGAGCCCATGACTGATCTGAAATATTCAGATAGATATTTATTACCTATTCTCAATCAGAAAATGCCTAAGCAACGTTGCTCAAAAAAGTTGCCCCGTGTATCATCAGCCTAATACATTTCTTATTGGAGATATAGACTACGGATATTTCTATCATTTTATGTAAGTATCTGAGTTATAAAGATATCAGTGATTTTCATTACAAGCATCAGAATTTCATCAGTTTTTGTTCATATAAATATCAGCATTTGCACCAAATTGCATACTTTAGCTTATGTTGGGCCTTTGAATAAAATTGAGAGACTATTTTTTCCCCTCTCGCTATATCATACTAGATGAGCCATAAAAGCCTATGATACTCAACAAAAACATAAATGCAAATATTTATTTTTAATATTTTGTCTAAAGGTTCGATAAACTGTGCTAGTTCAAATATGTCATTATTTCAAATGTCAGGCCTTACAGGGTTAATGTTCTAGTAAATATCTTTATGCCCCCCCCCCCCCCAGATGAAAACATTGACTCTGAAGAAGTGAAAGCTTTGGACAGTCACATGGAAATGACTGAACCACCCAAGAGTCCTGAAATACACGAGGAGCAGAATGAATCTGACGTGATTCTGAATTCTGAGTTAAATATGAATGAAGATTTGTCTCACACTAAAGACGTGGGTCTGGAGGAGGACGGGGGCCATTTCAACAGAAATAAAGATGCCCAGATAGGCTTTGAAGACCCCGAGGAGATTCAAAAGGGGTCTCATGCTATTTTGGAGAACCCAGTGGACATGGGCTTTCACTTCGATGTGGATCCATATTCAGGTGTGTCAGAGTTTTCCTTCAACTTTAATAAATGTTGTTGCATATGTTTAGCTAAAACTGTTGTTCTCTATCGCCAGGTTCACTGGAGTCTCCGAGTGTCTCTGATTTCCATGACACTGAAGCAAGCGGTGACTCCTCCAGCTCGTCAACTTCAGACGAGCTTTGGGGTTTTGTGCTTCTCGTCAAAGAATATCTTGGAGTGTACGGAGAAATTGTGAGTTAAGACAATAAGGCCCAAAATAAATGCATTAAAGGTGCCAAAGAATGCACTGATACAATATTTTAATTGTTCTCTGATGTCTATATAGAAGGTATGTGGCTTAGGTAAGGGCAAAAAATCCCCAGAAACAGTTTTACATGTCCATTTACAACCCTAGGATTTCTCCCTAGAATGAAACGGTCTGTTATTACCTTATTTGGAAGGCTCGTGAATAATTATATTGAGCTCTGCTCTGATTGGCTGTTTCACAGTGCAGCTCAATGTTGAGCTCTGCTCTGATTGGCTGTTTCACAGTGCAGCTCAATGTTGAGCTCTGCTCTGATTGGCTGTTTCACAGTTCGGCTCTGCTCTGATTGGCTGTTTCACAGTGCAGCTCAATGTTGAGCTCTGCTCTGATTGGCTGATTCACAGTGCAGCTCAATGTTGAGCTCTGCTCTGATTGGCTGATTCACAGTGCAGCTCAATGTTGAGCTCTGCTCTGATTGGCTGTTTTACAGTTCGGCTCTGCTCTGATTGGCTGTTACACAGTGCAGCTCAAAGTTCAGCTCTGCTCTGATTGGCTGATTCACAGTGCAGCTCAATGTTGAGCTCTGCTCTGATTGGCTGTTTCACAGTGCAGCTCAAAGTTAAGCTCTGCTCTGATTGGCTGTTTCACAGTGCAGCTCAAAGTTGAGCTCTGCTCTGATTGGCTGTTTCACAGTGCAGCTCAATGTTAAGCTCTGCTTTGATTGGCTGTTTCACAGTGCAGCTCAAAGTTGAGCTCTGCTCTGATTGGCTGTTTCACAGTGCAGCTCAATGTTGAGCTCTGCTCTGATTGGCTGTTTCACAGTGCAGCTCAATGTTGAGCTCTGCTCTGATTGGCTGATTCACAGTGCGGCTCATTTCAGTAGCTCACACAGCAGAAGGAAACACAGAGAAAATTATATATTTCAATACTTTCTTGTGTAGTTATATCAGTTGGGTAATTATACTGTAAATAAAATGTGGGCATCAGGGAGCCGCTATTAATATGAGGGGCATTGAAACTGCTTTCAAATGCAATTGCTCAGATTGCTCAGGATCTGTAAATCATTCGCCATCATCCTCAGACATCTCTCCATACTCTGTTTATGTGGTAATTGCTATGACGTTAATAACAGGATTGTTTTCTGTTGGAGTTTACATGGTTCTGGGATTCTGAGAAGCAAATTAGCAATTTGAGAAATGTTTCTGGAGTCATTTGTGGTTGTTTTTGTGAGTGTCGTTGCTGGTGTTTTGGCTTGAACTGTTCCTTTTTAGCTGTTCCTTAATTTTAAGCCCCCTCTAAATAAAAAAATCAGATATGACATGCATTTAGCAGACGCTTTTAATCCAAAGCGACTTACAGTGCATTCAGGGTATACATTTTTTCCAGTATATGGCCTATGTGTGTTCCCTGGGAATTGAACCCACAACCTTTTGCGCCGCTTACGCAATGCTCAATCACTGAGCCACAGGAACACATTTAATATAGCAGAGACCTATTACTCCATCTACAGCGAATGATGAATGTGATGAAGCCATCATGAAGGTTTGGCTTAAAATTCTATCCATCTAGCCATCTTCAAATAATAACAAAAAAAATGCAAAGAACAAAAAAAACTGATTTTAGAGGGGTTTTCTGTCGAAATATTTTCATAAAGGAATGCATGTTCATTAAGTAGACCTAATAATATATGTATTTAGTGCTTTATGAGATCAAAAGTTGTTTTATAAGATGGACTATATAAAGATTTCGTCATGACGGTTCACTTCTGCTTCAGGTATTGTGATATCTGCTGATGTCGATAGAGGTATAACGTTACGTGAATGAAATCCAATAGGGCTTAATGCTAAACCTATTAATTAAACTCTATTCGAGACAAATGTGTATAAAACCTTAAGCGATTAAATTCCAAGTCATTTAAACTAAATATCGATACCTTATAATACGATATATCCACTGAAGCGTCGTTTATTCAAGTTGCTAATCTTTCAAACCCGCTAGCATCACAGCTAAACAGGATTTCCTGCGCTCACCAGGCGTAACCAATCAGAGGCCGCCGCTAGTGTCACATGACCGCGCGCGCACAGAGTGGAAACACTTCTCAGCGCGAGAGACTCTTACCTCAGCGTTTTGAAATGTTGACGTGTTGAGAGAGATCAACGCTGATCTTCCTCCAGCCGCGATTTCAAAACATATTAATTGTATATATTTGCTATCCTTCTATATACAGCTTAAACGTATATTCGCGTTGACAGCAAAGCGTGTGAGAGCGGTTTTATATCAGAAGACACCGGCTTCGTCCGCCATTTATACTGTGTTTATCAGCTTCAACCTCCGTCTCCGAGCGCTCGGTTAACTTACTCTGGTAAATAAGTTCAACCGCTTTAAGAGAATGGATTCACAGTCTAGTCTTACCTCTCCACCAGCTGAGATAGAAAACACAGCCTTTTTTATCTTCATCCTGTCCAGACTTCAGGAAGTAAGTGTTTCCACTTTCTAAACTCGATCACTGCCGATTTATAACGACTTAAACTGCTTGTAATCCATCATTCGTACAGTAGATCAGTATAATATCCATGGAGTAGTTGTGTAGTAATGCCATAGTGCTGTATTTTGAGCCCTCCTCATCCTGCTCTCATAGCAATCCCAGTGAGTTAAGTACATTAAGGATCGTATAAAGTCCCAAGGCAACTAAACTGTCTCATTTAATCAGAGTTGTAAGTGCTTAAGGGCATTCTGTGACTGGGTTTCATCAGAGGTGAAAGTCCAGTAAACCCTAGTGTTGTGATTATGTTGCATGTGACCGGTAGTGATAAGGGTCAGTGTTTAAATAGACTTTGTTGCTTCAGATTCGTCAATTTGAGTCTTAAAAAGGGCATAAATTGATGTGAAACAGTCCCAGATTTGACATCCGGGCCAGCTAATTAAACAAAGTTTAACCTGTCAGGCAGTGAAACCCATTGAAGCTTGTTTCCACCTCAGGATAAAGCGGTGATTGTGACTTTAACTCACCATTCTGTGAGATATCAAGTCAGATTTGTAGAATATTAAGTCAGAATTGTGAGAGAGAAATTTGTACATTTAGATTAAAAAGTAACAATTTCCCTTTTCCTTCCAGTTTCCATGTTAGAAACACAAAAACGCAAACTCACAGTTCTGTGTAAAAAAAAAAAAGAGAAGATATATAAACGATATAAAGATGAAATTCATGTAAATATGATTGCAAGAAAAAAAGTGTATATTCTTGGAATTGTGAACAAAGTCAGAATAGTTTGATAAAACTCATAATTGGAAAAATAAAAGTTGGAGTTGTAAGAGAAAAAAATAAGAAAATTTCAATGATATTTTGACATTTTTATTCTCTGGTGGAAATGAAATAACAGTAATGTGGAATGTGAACTCGGAGGGAAATTCAGAATGATCTGATTTATCAGAAATGTAACTCACCTGCGAGACTAAAAGGCACAATTGTAAGATGAAAAAAATCTCAATTCGTTTATTTTTATTTTTATGTCCCTTGATGAAAACAGGCTTCCGTAGAAACCAAGTAGTCATATTTTGTAGTTGTTTAATAAAACTGATGATATTTAGTGTTTTTGCTTCGGTTAGCTGATCACTGCTCTTCCGGAGGAATGGCGCCCGGGTCCCAATTTCCACGGAGTCCCCTGGGAGCCGGTGGCTGCTACGGCGGTTGTCGGGGCCCTCACAGTACTGATGTTCTTCTGGAGGACCGTTCTTGCTGTAAGAGTCCCCTTGTGATTAATGTTTTTGTAAATGATTCAATCTAATCCGTGTCATTCAACTCTTCTTTTCTTCTCTAGATCAAAGCCAGAACATATCAATGTAAGTCACTTCTCATTGAGATATCAGCTAAATATACATTTAATCTCATTAAGAATTTTTTTTTATTATATGATAATCACATGTTGGAGAACTTTTAATTTGTAATATATTTAATGTTCTGGTTATGTGAAAATAGGTGTTAGTGCATGATTAAATATGAAAATAAGCAAGTTATTTGCAAAATATAATTTACACGATTTCTTTTTTAATTTGTCTAATGTAGTATATATATATATATATATATGTGTGTATATATTTCTAATTTTATCAGCTAGAAGTTTTTTTAATAGTCAAGATTGCACTTGCTCAAAGAAATGAAAAGAAAAGGATTTTATTTGTCGATAAATTTGTTTCAATGTAGGTTATATATTACTTTCCAAATAATTAAAATATAAAGTTTTAAGTTTAATTTTTCAATTTTTCAAATTTTTTTAATTTAATTTTTTTTTAATTTTTCAGTAGTTTTTTTAATCACTCTTCCAACAATGTTTATATTGTCATTGAATATTGTACTATTTGTTATGAATAACAAAATGGAATAATTCATAATAATTAATTGTTATTTTCACCTTAAATATGTAGGGAATTTTCTGTAAAATAATCTAAATTCTTTTGTTTCTCTTAAAATATGTTCTTTACTCTTTAAATCTATTTTTCTCCGCAGTAACTGAAAAGCAGCTTCGAGACAAGATCCAGCAGCTTCTCAAGGACAAATCTGATGCTGCTAACAAGATCACCGAACTAAACGACATGGTGAATTTCCTTCGCTCGTCTTTGACCGCTTACTGTTTTCAGTACAGGCTGATGAACCTGATCATTTGTCTCGTTGCAGATGAAAGAGCGTGAAGAACTGCTGAAAGACTCTGAGAAATCACTGAGTTCCAGCACACAAGAAGTGAAAGGGCTGAAGGTGAATCATCATCATCATCATCATCATCCCTCATCCCTCACACTCTCAGCTTCATCTCTGTGCACAGCTGTATAACGTGGTTTGTTGTTCTTGCTGACTAGAATCGTCATCAGAAGCTCCAGAGCCAATGGGAGCAGATGTCTGGGAGCATTTCACAGCTCAACCAGAAGATAGTGGACACGCAGGAAGAAAATTCAAATCTTAACGAGAAGGTAAGCTTTGATCTCTATTAGTGTGATTTTATCTCAGATTTTTTATGACGTTTTTGATTTTCTCTCAAACAAAGATTGCCAAAATGCACCAGAGGATCGAGAAGTACCAGAAGACGCTGAAGAGCTATGACGAGGAGCGTGCAAAGGTAATTAGTGCTGGATGAATTGATCTCTGCCGGTTTTTGGCCTTCATCATATATTTCCATGTATTGTTTCTGTCATGGTTATGCAAAACAAAGTGACACGAACAATTCTCAAAACCAGAGTATTCTAAAACAGATCATATTTCTGGAAGGAATTAACATTTCTGTATTTATGTCTAGCTGCTATACGTTGCTTTAAATGAGTGCAATAATATCAATTAGATTTATTGCAGTTTATAATATCCGTGTAATTATATATATTTTTTTTAATTTGAAGTTTTTTTCCAGTGAATTTCACATCATTCTTCCTTTTTTTAAATATATTAATAATCAACTACAGTTTGTGAATATCATAATTAGTTTATTGCCTTCTATATGCAGGATTTTTGTCTATAAAATGATTTAAATGATCATATATCAACATTTGAATTAGTCCACAAAAAATAATTTTTTATATTTTTCATTGCAGTTTATGGTTTTGTTTCTAAATACTGAAAATACTAAGACATTTTCTTTTTTAGTAGTTTTTGAATTAATTTTTATCATCAATGAATATTATCAACAATATTTTGATCATTTATGATTTGTGATAATCTATTAATATATTATAAATCCTTGGATATGTAGGTTTTTTTCTGTAAAATGACCTAAATGCATTTGTAGTGTTATTTTAGTATCATTGAGATATGATTTATAGTTTTTATTAATATTTTGAATCATTGTAATGTGTGTTCTGTTTTAATTTTAGTTAAAGTTTTAGTAATTTGATTGCTAACATAAATTTTTTTTTTTTTTTTTTCATACGCACACACACACACACACACACACACACACACACGTGTCAACAAGCTGGAATAAAAGAAGTACTTTTTTACATTTATTTCAAGTAACATTAAGGTTTTAGTTTATCATAACACTGTTTTGTAGTCCTGTATCTGAACATTTGATTTAGCTCCTCGTGTCCTAAAGACGAAGGTAATACATGTTTCTGTTTTGATTTGATAACAGGTTCATGTCCTCATGGATGAAGCCAAACTCAGAGAAGATGCTCTTAAGTCTCAGGTTCTGTCCTTTGAGAAAGGACATGGTGCTTTAAAAGAACAGAAGAAATCTGTAAGTCCTGCTGTCACAGCTGTGAACCTCATTCATCCATCAATGTCAGCTTGAATCGAATGATTTCTGTTCGGACAGCTCCTCCGTGACGCTAAAGACTGGCAGGAGAAGCACAAGAAACTGAGCGAGGAGATCCGAGTGTATCACACATCCCAGAAGGAGCTGGAGGACTCGCTGGTGCACAAGGAGAACGAGATTGAAGTGAGTCAAACGTGTTGTGTATTATAGTGTGTTCTAGGGGTGGGCGATATGACCAAAATCTTATATCACGATATAGTGATTTTTCTTTTCTTTTACAAAGTTTTTGTTATATTAAAATCTTTAATACCATATAATTTTCATAATCGTTGTCACCGATGTCAATATCAAACTAATACAAGCCTAAAGAGAGAAACTCAACCTCACTGAAGATAAATAAACAGTCCGTGATGAAATAAGGATAAGAAACTAATCGCAAGCAATAGGACAAAAAACTACAATAAATAAGAAACACTACATACATTGTGTAAATTAATTAGTCTTCACTGTGTTAATTATATCTATGATAGATATAATTAACACGTGTATTATGCATAGATTCTATATATATCATTATTTATTCTGATTAAAGTCACAAAAGTGATTTAGTCGAGCAGTGAGAGATGTTCTGTGCTGTGATTAACATGAATGAATATTGGAACGCTTCCCCTTTAAGAGTGAAGTCCGGATCTAATACACTGTTACATTGTGTTTCTCTTTCTGCCGTTTACTCTCTCTTAAGACCTAAATCACTGTGTTTATGAGGATACTTGCAAAGACGGGGATTCTGACGCATATAAGTGTGTTTATGTAATTGTTCAAAGTCGAGCAAAAAAGAAAAGGCGCTCCTCTCACACAGAAAGAGACGCGCACGCATATAGCTCTGTTGATTGTGTTTCAACGGCTTAAAATCGGTTGTTTTAAAACTGCAGTGCTTAAAAACGCGTGACCGTGCTACAGATGTAGTCCCTCGTTTAGTAACGAGCTCCTGGTTTTGTGGTCGTTCTGTCTCTCGTCACGTCTCGTGGTGGGCGGCGTATAAAGATCAGTCACTCAAATGATGAAAAGGTTTTACCGGAAACAATGTATTTTGCGACACCACGATATAAACGATAGAACATAATATGAAACGATAGACTTTTTATTTCGTCCATCCGATATATATCGTCATATCGCACAGCCCTAGTGTGTTCTCAAAAAATCACATCATAAATGCATGGCATCCCATGATTCTCTGGTATCTAGGTTTTGTCCAGCTGTATTGCTGAGCTCAACCGTCTGGGAGCCGGTGATGCTGCAGAACTACAGAAAGATGAGGCTAAAATATCCTATGGAGAAGATGCCGGTCAGTCTCTATTTATAACTCCATAAAATTGAGTTTGCTTGTCTTTTGTCTGGAGACTTGTGTTCGTTTGCATTCAGCAGATGCTCTGATCTAGAGTGACTCGTTACGCTTTATTTCTCTGAGTCTGTCGTGATCTACAGATGAAACGAGGGAAATTCAGAAAGTTATCTACTGAGAAAAGAAGAAATGATCAAGATACTGATTATGTTTGAAGTGTCGATCACAACATTCCATTTAAGAATTCTAACTATCAGATTGTTCTGTTAATTTAAACGTTTTTGCATCAGTTGAGAAACGTAACCAAGAATGCAATCATAATCAAATCCACTCCTAACAAGCTAGTTTTAATAAGTACTTAAGCAGGTGCTGAGGAAATGTCAGATACTCATAAGAAGCATGAGAAGTACTTTTCTATGGAGTTATTTAGGATTTGCCAGATTTCAGTATAGATTTAAATATTTTTATTCAGAATTTGAATAATAATTCTGTTCTTCACGGTGCAAGAGGCCAAATGTTTATAGAATGAGCTTTTATTGTTTTGTTGCGTGGCAACCATAAAAGCCAATTATTGTGATCTGTTGTTGATGCATTTAATTAGTGCTGCATGATTTGAGAGAAATATTATTGCAGCTTTTCTGATCATTTCTGCTGCAGTTTGCTTGTATGCACAATTTGGCCACAAATTTGTAGTTTATCAATATGATTATATAATAATGATGATTTATATTTATAATTATGCTCAATATCTTTATAATAATTAAATTAATTAATTAATAAACCAATTAATAATAATAATAATTATAAATATATTGAGCATAATTATAAATAAAAACATTGAACCATAGGATAGTAGTAGTAATATTTTAATAATATTTAAAACTCTTAGATATGTTAATAAAACAACTTAATTTTTTTGAAGAAATAATCACAAAATGTTATTTTAAATAGTAAATCCCTTTGATTTGCCAAAAATGTAAATGTTTAATTTTCATTAATTAATATATGAATTACATCAATGTTTTATGCCTTCATCTGATAATCAGTCACATTTAAATACACAACACAGAATTTCTGAGAAAAAAAAATTCATAAGGCTACTGTAAGAATAAATAAAATATGTTTGAATGCTTTTAAATATATAGAAATGCTAAAACACAGAATTTTGTATCAATAAAACATAAGGTGAGAAACATTTCATACGGCCCTAAACTCGTAATTTTTTATACACTTTTAATAAATTAATGTTAAATTGTATAAGTTTCATGATTTTAATTAATTAGACATGCTTTTTGATTAATACAATTTAATTTGGCCATTTAAAAGGAGTCCAGAAAAATGAAAACGGAAAAAATTGAATTTAGAAAAAAATGTATGGAATTTGCAGAAAAGTAAAACGGGGATATATTCATATATATGAACATATACAACATTACTGTTGTAATATTACAGTAAATCTAAGAGTATTTGCAAAAAAAAAAATTATGCTAGAATTGCTGAATTAGAGAACTAATGGTTATCTTAATTTCTATATTTTCAAATGTTAAACTATTGAGGCTTTATTTTAGCATTACATTTAATAAATCGCTTGTGAATTTCAGAAGTCAGAAAGAGCTTTATTACCAAGTATGTTTTCACACACAAGGAGTTTGGGTTTTATTGTGATTAATTGTGCAGCCGTACGTTTAATTTATTAACTGAACATTGGTGCCTTATCATTTTGAAGCCATTTTATACAAGTAATACGCTGCTTGAAGATGGTTAGATGAAACGATCTCCTCGGTTTTCTTTCAGAGAGGGACACCATGAGACTGCGATTCAAACAGATGATGGACGTCTCCAGGGTACATGCGTCTGATTTAATTATGAGTGAATTCAACACTTCTTATTTCTAATGCAGTGTTTCTGTTTCTCAGATTAAAGCGACTCTCGGTGTTGTTGAAGACGAGAGGAACCGCTACATGGAAAGTCTCCTCACCGAACAGAAAGCCAGACAGGAGCTGGAGGGTATGAAGACCGATAGTTCATTCAAACACTTTCTGATTGGCTTACACCTGCATCTAATCATGTACTGATTGTGTTTTAATATAGAGCAATATCAGAAGGTCATGCATGACCAGATAAATCTGAACAACGAGAGAACGCATCTAGAGAAGCAGTTTAAGCACCTGCAGCAGAAGCTGGAAATCACCACTGAACTCTACCAGCAGAAAGAGAACGCACTGCAGCAGTGAGAGCTCACACTTTACACTTTACTACATCACATCTTTACATCATCACTGCACCTCTACATCACACCTTTACATCATCACTGCACCACTACATCACATCTTTACATCATCACTGCACCTCTACATCACATCTTTACATCACTGCACCACTACATCACATCTTTACATCATCACTGCACCTCTACATCACATCTTTACATCATCACTGCACCACTACATCACATCTTTACATCATCACTGCACCTCTACATCACACCTTTACATCATCACTGCACCACTACATCACATCTTTACATCATCACTGCACCTCTACATCACATCTTTACATCACTGCACCTCTAAATCACATCTTTACATCATCACTGCACCACTACATCACATCTTTACATCATCACTGCACCACTACATCACATCTTTACATCATCACTGCACCACTACATCACATCTTTACATCATCACTGCACCTCTACATCACATCTTTACATCATCACTGCACCTCTACATCACATCTTTACATCATCACTGCACCACTACATCACATCTTTACATCATCACTGCACCACTACATCACATCTTTACATCATCACTGCACCTCTACATCACATCTTTACATCATCACTGCACCACTACATCACATCTTTACATCATCACTGCACCTCTACATCACATCTTTACATCATCACTGCACCTCTACATCACATCTTTACATCATCACTGCACCTCTACATCACATCTTTACATCATCACTGCACCACTACATCACATCTTTACATCATCACTGCACCTCTACATCACATCTTTACATCATCACTGCACCTCTACATCACATCTTTACATCATCACTGCACCTCTACATCACATCTTTACATCATCACTGCACCACTACATCACATCTTTACATCATCACTGCACCACTACATCACATCTTTACATCATCACTGCACCACTACATCACATCTTTACATCATCACTGCACCTCTACATCACATCTTTACATCATCACTGCACCACTACATCACATCTTTACATCATCACTGCACCACTACATCACATCTTTACATCATCACTGCACCACTACATCACATCTTTACATCATCACTGCACCACTACATCACATCTTTACATCATCACTGCACCACTACATCACATCTTTACATCATCACTGCACCTCTACATCACATCTTTACATCATCACTGCACCTCTAAATCACATCTTTACATCATCACTGCACCACTACATCACATCTTTACATCATCACTGCACCACTACATCACATCTTTACATCATCACTGCACCACTACATCACATCTTTACATCATCACTGCACCTCTACATCACATCTTTACATCATCACTGCACCTCTACATCACATCTTTACATCACTGCACCTCTACATCACATCTTTACATCATCACTGCACCACTACATCACATCTTTACATCATCACTGCACCTCTACATCACATCTTTACATCATCACTGCACCACTACATCACATCTTTACATCATCACTGCACCTCTACATCACATCTTTACATCATCACTGCACCTCTACATCACATCTTTACATCATCACTGCACCTCTACATCACATCTTTACATCATCACTGCACCACTACATCACATCTTTACATCATCACTGCACCTCTACATCACATCTTTACATCATCACTGCATCACTACATCACATCTTTACATCATCACTGCACCACTACATCACATCTTTACATCATCAAACCCGTTAGACGTGCACGGATCGGATCCGTTAGTTCAGGGAGCGTTGCATTAGATTTATATTTACTTAGTGTGTATATAATGAAATAATGAAGGTGTTCTACCAGTACAGAGGTTCTCAATTCCAGTCCTCGCGCCCCCCCGCTCTGCATATTTAGCATGTCTCTCTTTGTTAACACACCTGATTCAGATAATCAGCTCGTTAGAAGTGCGCTCCGTGCATGAACTGTGTTCCGATTGACATGCTCCCTACACGGGGTCCATTGCTCCCTACACGGGGTCCATTGCTCCCTACACGGGGTCCATTGCTCCCTACACGGGGTCCATTGCTCCCTACACGGGGTCCATTGCTCCCTACACGGGGTCCATTGCTCCCTACACGGGGTCCATTGCTCCCTACACGGGGTCCATTGCTCCCTACACGGGGTCCATTGCTCCCTACACGGGGTCCATACACGGGGTCCATACACGGGGTCCATACACGGGGTCCATACATGGGGTCCATACACGGGGTCCATACACGGGGTCCATACACGGGGTCCATACACGGGGTCCCTACACGGGGTCCCTACACGGGGTCCATTGCTCCCTACACGGGGTCCATTGCTCCCTACACGGGGTCCATTGCTCCCTACACGGGGTCCATTGCTCCCTACACTGGGTCCATTGCTCCCTACTCCCTGAGCAGGGAAATCCGCTGAAGTTTACTTTATTTCTGAACATTCATTCATGGATTTGCGCTGCGCGACGTCTTCACGCACGGACGAGTGTGACATCATATACCTCTGTAAATATATACAATTTTAATTCACGTCTCGCACACTTCAATGCACTTTGAATGGAATATATACGCTCGCTTCGAACTGGAATCATGGAGGAATATCCTGTGATGTCCACTTCGCAGGGCACTTACGTTCCAATAGAGCAAACATCTGAAGCGATAAGAGTAACATACGAAATATGCAGAGCGGGGGGGCGCGAGCACTGGAATTGAGAACCGCTGTACTAGTAGAATAATTGTATTATTTAAATTGAAATAACTTTAGTTTTTATTTCTGCAAAAGGACCATCCATAAAAAGCCAGTTATTGTGATCTATTATCGATACATTCAGTTAGGGCTGCATGATTATGGAAATGCTTTTTTATTATTTTTATTTAAAATGCAAAAATAAAAGATATTAAAATAAAATTAGGGATATACTTTTTGGAAATGTAAGATTCTTTTTAAATGATTTCGATTTAAAATGCAATCAAAAAGCAAAATAAGATATGTTAATATTGTAATAGTTCACTGTAAAATAGAGAATGTGTAGTGCTCATATCAGATCCGTTTTTATTTCCATATTATTAGTTACTATGTTCTAAAATATGATGAATATCCCAAAACATAAATTAGATTTTTATTTTCTATGCACTTTAATAAAACAATAACTTGAGCGAGCATCAGCTGTGGAAGTGCAGATAGATCATGCTAAACTCATGACACTGTATTTCACAGCTGTTGTGTGATGTTGCATCCTAAATGATGCACAATACATTTACATTTATGCATTGAACACACACTTACATCCAAAGTGACTTACAAAAGAGGAACAACAGCAATTTATTAAAGAGCCAACAATACTTGTAATGCACAATGCCAGGTTTATTAGACGACTACATTAGGAAACAAACTAGAAAACAGAAGAACTAGATGACGGATCTGGCTGTTTAGGATGACTCTGATTTAAAGTGCCCCTATTATGCCATTTTTAAGGATGATAATATTGTTATGAGTGTCCTAAAACAGGTTTACATGCATCCAAGGTCAAAAAACACTTTATTTTCCTAAAAAAATTGTTTTAGTTTCTAAATTTATTTCTAAATGATTCCTAAACGACTCCTTCGAAGTCTCAGTCTCTCTAAACCCCGCCTTTCACTGCTGTGATTGGTCAGATGGCGCAGTCCTTTGTGATTGGTCAGATGGCGCAGTCCTTTGTGATTGGTCAGATGGCGCAGTCCTTTGTGATTGGTCAGATGGCGTAGTCCTTTGTGATTGGTCAGATGGCGCAGTCCTTTGTGATTGGTCAGATGGCGTAGTCCTTTGTGATTGGTCAGATGGGGCAGTCCTTTGTGATTGGTCAGATGGCGTAGTCCTTTGTGATTGGTCAGATGGCGCAGTCCTTTGTGATTGGTCAGATGGCGCAGTCCTTTGTGATTGGTCAGATGGCGTAGTCCTTTGTGATTGGTCTACAGCGTGAATGACAGCCCATGGGCGGACATTATGCATATGTGTTACTTTGTGGCGTACAGCTGTAACGGAATAAGATTCAAATTCCTAACGACTCGTTTGGGTGATTGCGAACCGACTCTTTTTTTTGATAGACAGTAACTTTATTTATCGTGCACTGTCGGCTTCACAACTTTGCAGAAAGTTTATGTCCACATAAAGCAAAGTTTGTTCACAAAAGGCACTGTTGCTTGTCTTTTCACATACAGCTACATGATGTAATATTCGAAAAGGCATGATGGGGCACTTTTATAAAATTGAACTTCAAAGCACAATTACAGCTTGTATGTCATGATGCTGGATTGCTAATATAAAGTCCCCTGTTGTGTGAAGGAAACTGACTCAGGAGGAGCTGGAGAGACGCGAGAAGGAGACGAAGCTGTCGGAGGTGGACAGTAAAGCGCTGTGCTCCGAGGAGGAGGTGAGATCCCTCAAACAGAAGATCAAGGACATCGAGGAGGAGATGCAGCAGAACGAACGCTCTCTGAAGTCTGAGGTGAGAAACATTAGCTGCAGAGTCACTGTATTCTCAATCCGGCTCAATCTCATCTCCCTGCCTTCGCTTTCTAACAGGTGGCAATGCAGGAGAAGAAAGCCCATGAGAACTGGGTGAGTAATTACCACGCTTCGTCTGTGTAAGGATAACGAGAAGCTTTTGGAGTTCACTGGCTCATACTGATAGCTTACAATCATGTGTGACTGATATGCAGAAATATCACTTGTGAACAGTGGAATGCACTGCTTATGGTAATATTATTAATAACCATATGTAAAATTGATAACTTTATTTTCCTAGTATCACACAATGTTTTAATTTTAACAGTAAGTTTCTGTAGTACAGCACTTTGTGCAAAATAAAATTAGTTGTTAATATTCATTGATTTCGATTTTTAAAGATTAATTAAATTTTTATGTTTAATGCTTTCATTTTTTTTACCACCGTTTTTCATAATACATTTGCATTAAATAAAAAAAATGTAAACCGAAAAACACAAAATAAAACATTTCTTATGGCCATATTATTGTAAAAATTGTAAGAGATAAAAAAATAAAAATAAAAGTTTTTATGAATTCAAATGATTAGACATGCTTTTTAACCATTACAATTATTTAAAAAAATTCAATCAACCAGTAAAACTGAATCTAGAAAATTACTACTGAAAACATGGAATTTGGGTAAAATAAAACTATTTCATGGGGCCCTAAAATGTATTTTGTTAAACGTTTTATAAATATTTTTTAAGTTTAATCTAAGATTAATTAGTCAATCTAGAAGCTTTTTCTCATCAGGGATGCGCTGACTGATACTGATAGCTTACAATTATTTAAAATCAGTACAATTAAATGAATTTGAGATAGCAAAATGACTAAAACGTGGCTAGTGGAAATACTACTAATATTACTAACATTGGCTAATACTGATATATTGAATCTTTTCTCTAGTTGAAAGCCCGCGCCTCTGAACGAACTCTGGTGGAGGAAAGACGAGAGTGCGGCAGTCTTCGTCAGAAGTGAGTGTTTATCACATCACACTGTTCAGATGCAGTATTCTTCATATCATTGCTGTTATTATCAGTGTTGATTCTGATCTCTGATGGGTGTGCATTTATAAAGACTTGTGGAGTACAGCGATAAAATATCAGACCTGGAGCAAAGCCTGTTCAAACTCAGCTCTGGCCCTCCAGATCGCCACATGCCCCCCCAGAGAAGAGGTGAGCAGCTTCTGTGCTTTAATACACACTTCACAACACAAACCACCCACAGAACGGCCGCTGGTGCTGTCCACAGCTAGTCTGACAGGCTTTTGCATTGTGCAGTGTTAACAATATATTAACTCATTTGTTCATTGAAATAAAATAGAAATATTAGATGAAAAATGTATAAAATAGAACACAATTTAATATTTAAAAATGAATGAAAATACAAAAAAAAATTTTTTTAAAGACAAAAACTAATAATGAAAAAAAGCTTAAATAAATTAAAAACTAAAATGAATAAAACAGAAATAAAATCATTAATGCAAAATAGAAATGTATTTAAAAAAGTAACAAAAAAATTAAAACAATTTTCTTATATAATGCAATGCTATTATTTGTTAACTGAGACTATAAATCATTGTCATTAATTGAAATAAAATATAAATATTAGATTTATTTTAATTAAAATAAGTACTAAAATAAAAAATTGTTAATGATCAATAGAAAAAATGTATAAAGAAAAGACAAAAACTGACTTCATGTAATGCAATGATGTTATTGTTAACCAAAACTATTAAAAATCGTTTTCAGTAATTTAAATACATTTCTAATTAAATATTAAATGGAAAAACTTGAACTTGGCTAAATTGAAAATATCTTTTTAAACCGACAATGACAAAAACAGATTTAGTCTGACAGGCTTGTAAAATAATTTTCATTTATTGAACTAAAGCTGAAAAAATGTAATTATTACATAACTTATTAGCTAGATAGAAAAATTATTTGAAAATAAAAAACTGATGACAAAAGCATTTAATAAAATCACTAAAATATTGACTAAAATTTAAATGAAAGCTGTAAATAATCAAATGAAATCTAATAAAAATAACTATTATAGTATATGAATATTAAGATAACTTTGGTATAATGTACCTCCAGAGAGGATGCAAGCAGTATTCCTCTCTTTCATTCAGGTAGAGATGTTTTACATGCTTCTAAGATGAAAGAAACTCCAGATGAAGAATAGTAAAGTAAGAATACTAACGCTGCTTTTGTAAGCACCAGTACCTGAGGGGCGGAGCTTAGCGCAGGGGTTGGTTCCTCTCATGTGTCAGGTATTGTTTCTGATTGTGGTGTTTGGTCTGAGCAGGTGAATCGTATGGACCGTCTCCTGTGAGTGGGGGGGCTCCCTCTCCTCCTCAAATGATAGAGGGTCCTGGACGCCCCCCCTCTGCACCAGTAGGACGACGAGGCGAACCGTTCGGTGAGTCGTCGTCCTCCTCTTGACATCAACCTTAAGGCCCGTACACACACGGGACGAATATCGGCGCGCGTTATTCGCCAGCGTTTTTCAACGCGTTTTTTGTGTTCACACCCAAGAGATTTTCGCTGACGATGAGCCGAGTGAACATGCAAATTCATTCCCTGACATTAGATGGCGCTTAATGTAAGAACAGAAATACCCCGGTACACAAGGTGGCGCTGCGCAACTTCTGACACTCGCTTGTCACTCAGAAGAAGAGAGCAAGTATTTACGTGCTTGTCATACAAAGAAAACATGGATATTTCAAGAAATGATTGTTCTGTTGAATGAGGAAAGACGCCGACGCCGGCAGTGTAGACGCTACTTGGCGTATATCTTCTTCGTCGTTACGTATGTGTGCTCGGCAAGACTGTTTTGTGTTTGAGCGCCCCCAAGTTGTGTTTTACTGTAACTTCAGCTGCTCCAGACACGTGAGCAAAAGCGCCAATCTCATTGGTCGGATAGTTTTCGACGCGGCGCGTCAAACCCAAAAAACAACCCGAGGCGTGTTTTTAAAAATGACGCTTTTACGCGTGGCGTTTTTCGCGTCGGTGTGCACACTCACATTGGCGCCCTTTGTTTAGTCACGAGGCGTTAAACGTCGGCGAATATCGCGCGCGAAATTCATCCCGGTGTGTACGGCCCTTTATCCTCCTCCTCTCGTTTTTCAGTCGCTCTGTTTTTTGTCATGTTTCTCTCCTCGGAGCATTTCCTTCCGTCTTTGTCATTGAAAGCGCTCCTGAACTCCAGCATCTAATCCATGTCAGTATGAAATGATGGATAGCGGCTCCTAATCACTTGTGATCTGTTGCAGGTCCACGACCCCCGTCTGACCCCCACGGACGCTTCTCGGACCTCGGACACCCGCTGCCATCCAGACCAGGTGCTTACGATACGACCCGTTATTAAGAGAGCTGCACTTATTATAGAAATATACAGTAAATGTTGTTATTATTTAAAATAACTGTTCTCTATTGTAATACATGTTAAAATGTACACGAGTCACATGATCTTCAGAAATCATAATAATATGCTGATTTGCTGCTCAAGAAACATTTCTGATTATTATCATGTTGCAAATAGTTTTGCTGCCAATATTTTTGTGATATTTTAATTATTCCGGATTCTTTGATGAACAGAAAGTTAAAAAATTTTTTTTTTTTGAAAAATCTATTTGAAATAGAAATCTTTTGTAACATTATAAATATATTTACTGACACTTTTGATCAATTTAATGCATTCTTGCTGAATAAGTATTAATTTCTTTAAAAAAAAAGGAAAGGAATTTTACCTTTTACAACTAAAGTAATTACTAAAATAACTAGAACTGAAATATAAATATACAAATTATATAAAAAAATATATAATGACAATGATTTTAAATGAAAATAATATATTAAATGAAAATTATTAATGTTGATTTGTCAACTATCTAAAATAAGTACTAAAACTGAAATGAAGCTAAATAGAAACATGTAACTTTTTTTGTGATTCTTTGATGAATAGAAAGTTCATAAGAACAGCGTTCATTTGAAATAGAAATCTTTTGTAACATAAGTGTCACTTTTGATCAATTTAATTCTTACTTACTGAATAAAAGTATTAATTTCTTTCAATACAATCTTCCTGACCCCTAACTTTGAAACAGTAGTGTACAGTTATCTGTTTATTACATTAACATTCATTGTTAATTGAATCCTAAATCTAATATTGTAAATAAATATTTAAATCTGAATTTCCATGATGGTATAATTGAATTAAAATGGTTATTTAGTTTTTAATAAAGGTGTACGGTATCAGATATGGGTTGAACTGCACAGGTTAAGATGTCATTTTTGTCTGTTTTTCAGAAATGTTTTCTCCGATGACTTCATCTCCCTGTGCACACGACGGACCGATGGTAAGGGTCACGTGTTTGAGATTTGATGTACAGTGTGTTCAGATGTGAGCGAGGACATCTCCAGTACATGTGTGTAAGAAACAGTCATGCATATCTCAGATGTTCTCCATTAAACGGCGCCGGGTGTGTTTGCTTTAAAGCAGACGGCACCGGTCAGGGAGACGGCCGAGGGCTCAGAGCAGGTCTCGTCTGGGCCCGTAGAGCCTGTGAGTACAGCGCCTGGGTGCTTTGGGGTTTTCAGAGCCTGATTAAACATGTCTTTCGGTTCACTGTGTGGGTCTTGTGCTCAGAATGGGGCGTATGTTTAACAAAACTGATGTTGGTGGGTGAGTTACAGCATGTACAGGCCTGAAACATACTCTACACAAGTACATGAATGCATGAATACATGAAGACTGATTTGTTTGATTTCATAACACAACACAACTTTATCTGCCCTAATGAGCAGTAATATTACCACCACAATGACACAAGTGCATGTGAAGTATGCCAAATGTAATGTAAAATAAATAGGGCTGCACAAATAATGCAGCTTCATTTCTGCATGTCCTGCAAATTTAACACCTGCCACTTATGCTTTTACACATTTTCATAATTTCCAACATTTTTATGAACCGAAGTATTGTCAAAAAAAAAATCTTGATGCTTTAAAATGTCAAAAACTTGAATGTTTTAAAAATATATTAATATTTTATAAATTATAAAAGCAGGAGTACGCATTAATAATGACTTTAAAACATAAATATATTTTTTGTAATTTGTACTATAAAATAAAACAATAAATGAGTTCAATTGTAATTTACAACGCTAGTATTTTGTTTGTTATAATTGCAGCTAGATTAATTATCAAGTTATGATGGGATGCATTGAAGTGATAAAAGCTTGAGTTTGAACATTTGAAAGTGAATAATTTTAGACATCAATATTAATATTGTAACTTGTAGTATACAATACACAATTATGACATTTGATTTTACATTATACATTTATTTTACAATTGTGAGTTGTTTCCTTAACCTATTATAAAAGTTAATAGGCAACAATTATTATAAATATTATTAATAAAGCTTGAGTGTTTGAATTTAAAACAAGTATTATCAAATATTCAGTTAATTTTACAGAACATTTGTAATTTACAACAGTAATATTTTTTTTTTTATATAATTATAGATTAGTAATCAAAATTATAATAATAATAATTATTATAAATAATGAATGATCAATAGAACTGATAATTATTACTGCTATTATTAGGACTATTATTGTTGTTATTATATAAAACACCAGTGTAACCATTAAACCACATTAGAGAACCGTGCGCATGCATGTGAATGATAAATTATTGAACTAATTATTGAAATAGCTTAATCTCCGGGTGACTACAGGTATTTGAATATTCAAGTATTGTGTGTTTTAGATGTCAGGGTAACAGGGTTCGCTTGTGTCTTGTATAAAGTGTGTTTCTGGCCTTGCAGTGGTTCACTGATGTCTGCTTGGGTCTGTGTAACCTCCTCCGAGCTCTGGAGAGTATTTACTGTAACCTGTAGTTCTGCATCTTCTCCAAGTCTCAGAGTCAGGGATCCTTCCTGCCGTCTCCCATCCGGGATTCTCCGGTTCCCCCACCGAAGTCATACGGACCGCCGCCGCCTATGATGATCCGACCGCCCA
The DNA here is from genome assembly GCA_027422435.1 of Schizopygopsis pylzovi. Taxonomy (NCBI): domain Eukaryota; kingdom Metazoa; phylum Chordata; class Actinopteri; order Cypriniformes; family Cyprinidae; genus Schizopygopsis; species Schizopygopsis pylzovi. Next base: position 2,744,888 of record CM049816.1, read on the forward strand.
ATGGCCACCCGCCCATGATGCCCCCAGAGCCGCGCTTCAGACCGCCACCCATGGACTCGTTCGGCCCGTTTGGACCTGTACCGCCACCGTTTGGTAAGAGATTCAACACTAGATTCTTCACATGCTAAAACTAGTCATGCAGCAACATCAACTTTTTATTAAAACGTCAAAATCAAAGATTTGAATTAGCCAGAAGTCAAATTGATTTACTTTTACATTTATGCATTTAGCAGACGCTTTTATCCAAAGCCACTTACAATTGCATTCAAGTTATACATTTTCATTAGCATGTGTGTTCCCTGGGAATCGAACCCACAACCTTTTGCGCTGCTGATGCAATGCTTTACCACTGAGCCACACAGGAATTTAAATTTAAAAAAGTAACTACAACTATAAGTTAAAACTCTATAAATACTAAATATACACACATTTAAGAAAATTGAGAAATTAAATAAAATGACAAATGCATACAACAACATTTCAAAACAAAACATTTAAATGAAAACAAAAAATAAAGCTAAAAACATTTCAAAATATTAAAACAACAAAAGGTGTGAGTATAAAAATGATTCTAATTTCCATGTAGTATGTTGAAGTAACGTTACTAAAATAAATACAATTTATTAAAACTAAAACTAAAGAAAATACCTATAAAGACATAATAAATTCATACATAATTGATCTAAAATTAAAATAGATAACAAATCAAACGGCAGTAGTTTATCAGTAATCCTAAAAATATAACACATGCTAACAAACAACAACTTACACAAAGTAATAACTGGTTATAAAAACTAAAACAGAAGTGAAACAAGCTGTAAGAAAGAAGAGAAATAAAAGCGATACATATTTACTAATGAACACTCGTATAAAACAGTTGTCTATAAATTGCACATAAAATAGTTTAAATGTTGGCAACATTTCTAACATAATTAGCATGTTAATATTGTGTTGTTTACATGATTAGTATGCTTCTTTCTAGCATAAGCATGTTGGTAACGAAACATTCGAAACATATAAAAAAATATTTCGTTTGTTGAAATTTTGGTGCATCACTAGTCTTTACATGATTACAACAATCTGTCACGTTAAAGGGATAGTTCATCCAAAAATGAGAATTAAGCCCTTCGTTCATCTTCAGAACACAAATGAAGATATTTTTGATCAAATCTGAGCGCTTTCTGACCCTCGATAGACAACAATGCAGCTGTAATTATCCCCAGGTCCAGAAACACAGCAAGGACCTCAGTAAAACGGTCCGTGTGACATCAGTGTCTCAGGAGAAAACGCACGCATGCTGAACGTAAACGCTGATTGTGTTCTGGAGAAAGCGCACGCATGCTGAACGTAAACGCTGATTGTGTTCTGGGGAAAGCGCACGCATGCTGAATGTAAACGCTGATTGTGTTCTGGGGAAAGCGCACGCATGCTGAACGTAAACGCTGATTGTGTTCTGGAGAAAGCGCACGCATGCATCGTGATACTCTCCAAAATGGCGGTAACTCTGGGAGAAGAATGGTTGAATAAATCGTTATTTTTGTTTTCTTTGCGCACAAACTATTCTCGTAGCTTTGTAAAATTGAAGTTGAGCCACTGATGGACAGTTTTACTGATGTCTTACTACGTTTCTATTGCTGTCTACGGGAGGGTCAGAGAGCTCTCAGATCTCATCGAAATATCTTCATGAAATGTTCTGAAGATGAACAGAGGTTTTATGGGTTTGAAACAACATGAGGGTAAATCATTAATAACATAATTTACACTTTGGGGTAAATTATCCCTTTAACCCTTTAAGAATCCAGCGTCCGCCGTGACATCTAGTGGTGACGGGGTAAAGTCGTCAGACACTAAAACAAAAAAAAACAAGAAGTTGAACATGTCATATATCCACGGAAAGCTGAGATTCTTGTGATTTCAACCATTTTAAGATACAGTAAACACAGCATGTACAATCAGTGTCTTTATCAGTGTCTTTATCAGACCACTTTTTGTTGACATAATGCAGACATGCATGATAGTCCAGACATACATAGGAATAACACAGTAGGGATGCAATATAACACCAATATAAGAAAAAAAACACAAATTAAATAATGTACTATGTACAGAAATAGAAATATAGGAAAAAATGTATTTAGATTATAAATTATAAATATATATGTAATTTTAAAAGTGTACACATTTTGGATTCTATGTATAAATGTGACTATAATGTGTTTATGCTTCAGTTACTATGTGTCAGCAATTATTGACAGTGAATCTGGATGAGAAACTGAATATCTCTAAGTGTAACCTTTCATTAGAGCCCAAAATGATGACTGTACATTAAAGCATTCAAGAATTACAGCATTGTATGTGTCGCTGTTACAAAGCGTCGTTTGGAGTCTCCCAAGTGTACTTTCTTTGGAAGCGTCTAGACATAAAATTAGATAAACATGTGTAAAACACTAATATATTGTTTATCAAATGGTAATTTGGCTTGGTAAGGCTTCATTCTGTGATCCCAATGTATTTTCCAGTTCATACCTCCCAGATATAGTCATCTGCAGGCTTCTATTTACACAACAAATGCAGGCGGAATAATTTTTATTTTGTGTGTGTGTTCAAAGTGCTATTACTCAATATCAGTAAGACTTACAGTGATTCTGATTCTGTTGAGAAACAAACCTTTCAAAGGAGACCAACACCATGAATATCATCCAGATGGCCCAAGAACAGCATGCAATTAACTTTGGGTTTGCCTTTTTTAGGCAAATTTTACAGGAATCGTAAAGGGTTAAAAAGCGCCAAAACTACTTTTATTGTGTTTCTTAATTAAATTGACAATATGAAAGTTAATCAGACGTCACCGTTCTGTTCAGTGATTTTGGGATGTTCATTTTCAGTGCATCACTAAACCTTGTGTTGCGTTTTGTTTGATCAGGACGAGGCCCGCCGTTGGGACCGCTCGGGATGCGGGATGTCCCGCCCGAATTCTTTGTCCCTCGCGGACTCCCCCCTCGCCCCTTCCCTCCCGGACATCTCCCGCCCCACAGAGCCATGATCCCGCCTCCGTACGGCGGGCGTGGTTTCCCAGGACCCCCTCCGCTAATCCCTCAGAGCTCCAGAGACGGCGAGAGGAGCGCCGCGCCAGCCAACGACCCGCCAACGGATCCGCACAGCCGGCCTTGACACGAGCACGTGCCGATTCGCCCGCTTGACTTTGTCCTGATTCTTCTCAATATTTAACCATCAAAATCTGCTTTGGGTGGAAAAAACACTTAATTTAGTTTGGATAACACAATTATGAGGGTTTTGATTTTATACATTAGCAAACCTTTCCTATGGAAATAGTTTGATTTAATATGCATTACAATAGTTTTTTCCGGTGGTTTAATTATAATCTCTACCACTCGACCCAGTGCTGATGCATTCTGGGATGTCAAACCGATGTCAAGTCGTGAAGCCATTTCCTCATGCCTTTAATGTGCGAGGACTCTGAAGAGACTTTACATATTTTATGCCTTTTCACCATTTTTGAACGCCCATATTACCGCTTTTAGAGCCCACTGATTATCCACCAGCTCGCCTGTGTTTGTTTTAACGTTTGATTCGTCGTGCGTCTGCTCTTATGATTTCTTTTCCTAGTGGAAAGACAAACATGATGTCATATTGACAAAGCATTTGAACATTTCTTTCAGCTGCATACATATACAATAAAATGTTCTCACAAATCAGGCACGATAGAAACAGATGAACGTGTTATGTTTGTGCATTCATAGTCAACAGGTGATTTAAATGTATGTTTGGATGGTGCATGATGATTAAACACCAGCAGAGTTTAACCAACTCTTTGAATTGATTGACAGCTACGTAAAAACATTCATGAAAACGAATTAGTCTCATTCGATTCACGCAGAGCAAGTGCCGCACATGATGATTCATTGAATTGCAATAATTTATATATATATATATTTCCAGAATGGTTTTACCCTCATAAATTCTGCTGGTGTTTCATGAACGATGTTCTCTGGGTTTCTGATGCAATGCTTTTGGAATCAAAATGGAAAGATACTCAAAATCCATCGACCTTTTTTTGTCTTATTGTCTTAGCATGTATTGTTTTGTTTGATATTAGAGTACATTATTTTAGGAAGCGTGTTGAGCGGATGCATCGTAAGAGTGTTAGCATCGTGTGTTAATCCTGTAAAAGAAACCGTTAATTTCACAGGAATGAATGAGATGAATAAAGCTGCTTTTTTCCTGTAGTTTTGATGAATGTGTTTACTGGCGACTCAACAGCTTTCATCAAGAACTCTGAGGAGTCAGCCGTTTTGCTTTGGACTAATTAATCCTGGACATTTGCATGAAGTAATTAATAGTAGACATAATGTAGACAGTGTTGCTGTGCTGAAAATCCTTTCCTAATTTGGTTTTCCCCATCAAAAATGACCCGCCTTTTAAAAAGCATCATTGTTATGCTGTGTTATCACCAAATCTTGGGTTCAGTCTTTTTGTCAACTTGTTTTATTTTGATTAGGACAGGTTTTGTATTGTTTTTTGAAACCGATTGATCGTATGCCTCACGGATCCGAGATTATGCACAGTTTTTGAGTGAAAAATCATTTGTGTATAATTTTGGCAGTTGAGGTGCATAAGTTCAGATCCAATGAGGCTTACCAAAAATATATATATATAAATACAAAACTTGAGCTAATTGAAAGAGAAAAGATTAAATCCAGTATATGGTACTAATATAGCATAACAAAGTAATTTATATGCAATTTTTTGGCGAGTAATGACCTGGAAAATCACTAGTAAAGGTGTGGAGAAAATCCCACAAAAGGTACAAAATTGAAAGGAACAAAATATATATATATTTTTTTTTTGTAAGTTGATACCCTGTGAGCGAGGTCAGCAAATTATAGTCTAGCAAGTTTTACTAACATTAACTAGCATTTACAAAACGGGTGATCCTATCTTTATAAAGATGCACAATTTAACATTTTGCATGGTTTAAAATGTTCAAATATTAGCTGTGTTGTAGTGTGAAGTATTATCTGATTTTTTGTATTCATATATCATGCTTATAGTTAATTTGATTTGATTATCTACACCTGTGTACACCACTAAAATCATCAAAACACCTGTCTAGACTAATGATGCACTATCCCTAAATCCAGGTCATTTGCATTTAACGATTAATCATGCCACAATTTGCCTACATGTTCTCATTATATATATCTATATATAACAAGTACAGAAAGAAGCCGAGCCTTTCGTGACACTATTGCTGAGTACGATCTTTATTAGTTCGCCATACATTTATCGTGTTTCCTCAAGGCAAGTCTGATATTTCAGGCAGAAGTATATTTATAAAATATTCATACATCAAGCAGCATTATCATTTATTAGAAATGAGACATTCGAAATGTGTGTAATGATACACGCCATTAAACAACATGATGAATAAAGTCTTCACAGAAATTCAATACTTTAACCATTTAGTTGATTCCGAGACTCTAGCACTGACATACAATTAAACAGCATCCATTCGTTTTTTCCTTATTACATTTTTTTTAAAATGAGCCGTAAAAGTTTGGCTAGTCTCCAAACAAAGCCTAGCTCGTGTCAAACTTCTGAAATCCTTAATTAAACTTGGTTAAAACTGATTGAGAAACGAACCAGACTGAACTATTCATCACAGAGCAAAGTGTGATGCTAATGACAAAGCTAGCATGCTAATGCTCGACAGTTTCTCCTTTTACATGGTCAAGCTCATATTTACTGGCTTTTCTGATTCATACTCCATTAAACTTCTGAAATCATTTAGTAAACTTGGTTAAAACTGATTGAGAAACGAACCAGACTGAACTATTCACCACAGAGCAAAGTGTGGAGCTAATGACAAAGCTAGCATGCTAATGCTCGACAGTTTCTCCTTTTACATGGTCAAGCTCATATTTACTGGCTTTTCTGATTCATATTCCATTAAACTTCTGAAATCATTTAGTAAACTTGGTTAAAACTGATTGAGAAACGAACCAGACTGAACTATTCATCACAGAGCAAAGTGTGAAGCTAATGACAAAGCTAGCATGCTAATGCTCGATGGTTTCTTTTAAGTTACATGGTAAAAGCTCATATTCACTGGCTTTTCTGATTCATACTCCATTAAACTTCTGAAATCCTTTAGTAAACTTGGATAAAACTGATTGAGAAACGAACCAGACTAAACTATCCATCACATAGCAAAGTGTGAAGCTAATGACAAAGCTAGCATGCTAATGCTCGACGGTTTATTTTACATGGTAAAAGCTCATATTCACTGGCTTTTCTGATTCATACTCCATTAAACTTCTGACATGTCTATAAAATAGTACTATAAGGTCATTATGATATATTTTCAATGATGTTACTGAGCCAAACACCGTTTTATTTTAAAGAAAAATATGAATGCCAGTTAATTAGCAGTTACCATACAAAACTGTTCAGAAAAAGTGTATTTGAGTTGTTTAGTGTTTTCATGTATTCCATATGTATAGCATTAGCAAGCATTGCATACTTAAAAGCAATAAACTTTTCTGTTAACAATATTTATAAAGGAATAGTTCATTCAAAAGCTCGTTTACTCATCCAAATTTGTATGCTGTTTTTCCTCACAGTAGATATGCATACGCAAAAACCAAACTGAAGTTATAAGTTCATATTAAATCCGTTTTATTAATCAAACGGTCACTGAATCACATCATAACTGAACACCATACCCATTAAAAAATATTGGAGATTTTCACTCAATACGTTTCATATCACGTCTACAAAGCTTGTATGGGTATAGAAAATGTAAAATAGATTGTTAAATGGTGCTTTGTCGTCTTTTTTTTTATCTATGTTTACATTTCATGAAAAAGACTTTCAAATAATAACAGCGTACAGGTTTATAAGATGTGGGCGAGTTGTTTCTTTAATGCAATACAAATATAAAAACCAATGGGAAGTTGTGTTAGATCCATCTGTTTCCATCGGAAATAAACATCATTTGTACACATTGAAATCGTTTCCATATCTAACACTGGTTTCTCTCTCAGATGAAGCACCGTGGAGAAATCAGGCCCATACTTCAGACTGGAGATATGAAGACAAGTGTCCTCCGATATTGCAAGGAATGTGAGAGATGATGCACCAAACGTATCTGAGAAATATAAGAGTTTGAGTTTGGCTGTCGGACTCGGTTCTTGGTTTAGTCTTTGAGCAAAGTCTGGTTAAGGTGCAGGTAAAGTGGTTTCTTCGTCAGGAGGTTGAGTTTCTTCCTCTTGAAGTCAGTCGGTTTCTTGTACCTAAAATCAGATTGTATTTATGTATTGCATATTAATGATATACATAGGATGCAACCAATTTGGAAAAACTCGCCTGATACTTACAGTTCTATAACAATGGGACCTGGTTTGATTTCATCCATTTCCATGAAAGCAAAACACTTGGTGCTAGTGAATCTTTTCTTGGGTTTGTAGTGTTTGAATTCGAAGAAAATAGCTGCACCTACAAAAGAGGCAAACGCTATAATGATCAAGCACAAACATATACGGAAATATTTCATACTTGAGTCTTAATGCAAGATGTAGATGAGTTTGTTTCTTCATCAGATTTGGAGAAATGTAGCATTGCATCACTTGCTCACAAATGAATCCTCTGCAGTGAATGGGTGCCGTCAGAATGAGAGTCCAAACAGCTGATAAAAACAATCCACAACACTCCAGTCCATCAGTTAACATCTCGAGAAGACAAAAGCTCTTGCTTCTGGTCAAAATATCATGGGGAAGTCGTGGCCTAATGGTTAGAGTCGGACTCGTAATCAAAGGTTGTGAGTTCGAGTCTCGGTCCGGCAGGGACTGTAGGTGGGGGGAGTGAATGTCCAGCGCTCTCTCCACCCTTAATACCACGACTGAGGTGTCCTTGAGCAAGACACCGAACCCCCAACTACTGCCCGGGTGCCGCAGCATAACTGGCAGCCCACTGCTCCGGGGGTGTGTGTGTGTCCCCACTGCTCCGTGTGTGTGTGTGTCCACTGCTCCAGGTGTGTGTGTGTGTGTTGTGTGTCCACTGCTCCGTGTGTGTGTGTGTGTCCACTGCTCCAGGTGTGCGTGTTCACTGGTGTGTGTCTGTGTGTGTGTTCACTGCTGTGTGTGTGTGTGTGTGTCCACTGCTCCAGGTGTGTGTGTGTGTGTGTCTGTGTGTCCACTGCTCCGTGTGTGTGTGTGTGTGTGTGTGTCCACTGCTCCAGGTGTGCGTGTGGTGTGTGTTCCACTGGTGTGTGTCTGTGTTCACTGGTGTGTGTGTGTGTGTGTCCACTGCTCCAGGTGTGCGTGTGTGTGTGTTCACTGGTGTGTGTCTGTGTGTGTGTTCACTGGTGTGTGTCTGTGTGTGTGTGTTCACTGGTGTGTGTGTGTGTGTTCACTGGTGTGTGTGTGTGTCCACTGCTCCAGGTGTGTGTGTGTGTGTAGTGTGTGTGTGTGTGTGCACTTGGATGGGTAAATATAGAGCACGAATTCAGAGTATGGGTCACCATACTTGGTCGTATGTCACGTCACTTTTAAAATATGAGTCCAGTGAAAAAGTTGACTTGTCTGAATCGGGAGAGAAATCTGCACAAGCCACAACAGTCTAAAGATATATGAGGGTGGATTCTGATGTGCGAGGACAACAGGAGATGGACTTTATCACTGGAGAAAGAATATTATGAATAGAGGACTGGAAGCAACAGTTTGAAGTGAAAACGTCTCGATGGATTTGTTTCATCTTTTGTCTTCTCCAGATGTTAACTGATGGACTGTGGATTATTGTGATGTTTTTATCAGACTCTCATTCTGACGGCACCCATTCACTGCAGAGCATCCATTGCTGAGACACATTTCTACAAACCTGATGAAGAAACAAACTCATCTACATCTTTAATGGAGCAAATTTGATTTTTTTGGGTGAACTGTTCTCCTATAAGAGCAAAGTGAGACCTTTTGGTAGTTTTTCTAGATGTTTCTGGATTTCTACATCCACGCTAAAATGAACATATGTGTCCTCCTTCTGCGTGGCCACTGGCGTGTCCTGAACCGGGTTCAAGTCTATACCGTTCAGATCTGGATAGTGAAAAGGAAAGATAAATATGTAAGAAGAATGTTGAGACCGATCTGATGTGCGCTGCTGAGCTCTACCTTTAACACTGACTGTAATGTACGGGTCGATACACTGTCCTGCGTCTTTCAGACCGATCTTCTCTATCGTCAGCGAGAGCAAAGTCATCCCAGGCTCCGAGGGTAACCGCGGCAACAGCGTACCTGTCAAAGACGGCAGACTATAACGACGTGCTTGCTTGATGAAGAAATTGGATCAACAGGCACTTTTAAAAAATCTGCCGTTTACATATATTAAATATAATATGACAGATCTTGGGCTATTGTTGTTAAACTAAAACCATTAAAAAATCTGAGCAATTTTTTTTTTCTTGCTCAGTATTTTTGTCTTGTCTAAATATCTAATTAATTTAGTTTTTGATTAAACCAAAAAAAAAAATCTGCCAATGAGGTTAAAAACTAATTTTATAATTTAAAGGGGCAGAAACTATTTTTCTTGCCCCATTGGCAGATATTTTCATTACAAAAAATATTCTCATTAAAAAAACCTCAAGTTTTGATACAATTTTCAGAAAACAAAACGTAATGTCTTAATGATTAATTTTGCTTCTCATGTCAATGTTTGTTGATTTATAAGAAGGTATAAAATCAGACAGAAATGCGGAGTATGAAAATATTTTTTGCAGAGCATTACTTAAACACTAACTGAAATAAAATAGTCAAATAAATATTTTAAAATAAATAACATTTAAATTCAGTTAATTGCTTCAGTTTGAAGTCAAAGTAATTAAATAACTTAAACAAAATTACCTAAAACTACATGGACATATTTGAAAAGTAAATTAATAAAAATGACAAACACAACAAAATTAAAACTATAGCTAAAAGTAAAATGAAAAGAGAAAATGTAATTCAAAATATTAACAAAAACGAATACGTTATATATCGATGATACTAAAATGACGCTGAACAAACCTAGACCAACTTCTGAAGAAAATTGAGAGTTATCTGCCTGATTTTTTTTTTAGGTTGAAAAATCAAATGTAAGCCCTTAGCATAACAATTACAAGAAGTGCATAAATCCTGACCGCCGTGCACTCAGTGTTGCCAGATTGGGCTTCTTTTGATCGGCTTGGACCGGAGAATAACGCATTGGGCGGGTAGACCAAATTTGGGCTGCTTTTAAAAAACTAAAAACCGCCCAATCAGCTGCTTTTTTCTTCACTTTTATCTTAGTCACGTTATCTTAATATGCTCGAGCTCAAAGTATCACAGCAAAATAATGTGTAGTGCAGTCATCAACTCATTTTTCCTTAACGCAACCCTTTTTGGTTCATTTTAACAGAGACTTGTCAATCAATTTACCATCTTTTATGATGGTGAGATGTGATGACTCGTGAGTGATTGAGTTTGGCGCTGTAAAGGACAAGATTTAAATGTGCAGCTATATATTCACTGAATCATTTTATTTAAGTTAAGTGATTGTCATGGCAAAGTGGCTTAAATATAAGTTACACGATAAAGAATCTAAGAGTAACTCAGATTTCACAACATGGATTAAATGAATAGAAGACGTCACCCTTGTGTGAATTTACATTGCTTTCTGATCACTTTTTTATGGGTTATCAGTTAATTTCTTGATTGCCATTTTGAAAAGGTTCCTGGACATCTTAAGCATATTTTCTGACTCTCTTTAACGCATTTGCCCTGTTTTGATCCATGTTCCTGTGAAATTGATTTATTTTTATAAAAATGTGTCATCATTGTTTTATTTTAAAGAGATAAAAATGGTACTTATCAACCTTGATTGACATGGAAATAAAATCATATCACATTATTTTGGCAGTTAAAATTTTGGGCTGTTTTTTGTTAAAGTGGGCGGGTTTTGGTGAGCTTTTGGGCTGGAAATCATCAACCCGATCTGGCAACACTGCGTGCACTATGAAGTGAATCACCTGGAACCCTCGAAGGGAACGATGGAGTTAAACCTGCTCCAGTCCCAGCGTCCAGCTCCTCCTCAAGCTCCAGGTTCTCCTCTTCACCTGGGGCAAGAATCTTCCTAAAAACACCCCGAACCAATCATCAGTGACAAAACCCATGGCTGAAATCTGTGAAACTACAACAGACATATCTTCAAACACCTGAGATGTAATACTGCACATAGACTCATGCCTAACAACTCTGTTTATAGACGGTTTCATCGAGCGCACGCGCCGGACCGAAGGTAACGTCCGGTCTGTGTTTGTATATCGGGCTGTTAGTGGCGCCGGATACAAACACAGTTAAAGTGATGAGTAATGAAGTTGGGCTCAGGTTGTTGTGTTATGGGATGTGCTTCACATACATACATTTATTTGTGGCGACCCACATCAATATCAAAACGAGGCGCGGGTGTTTTATATCACTGTATTTCTGAAGGAACACTGTCTTTAGAACATGTTTTCATTTCATCTTGCATGTTATATGTCTGATAAAGCAGCGTTTGTAAACTCGGTTTACAGCCGTTACCGGCACAAAACTCTAACGTTAACGTTATTTCTCCCGCTTTTAAGCGTCTCCTGCTGGCAGAGAGTGAATTTGCATTTTTAATAAGTCCGTTCAAGTAGTTCTCGCTGCATATCAGTCCGTCTGATTTACGAAGCAAACATATTTAGCTTGTTATAAAAACATAATCTCCTCCAGAGGGACTTAGCTGTTGTTATTGATTCTATTCAGATGTCTACCGGAAGTTAAGTTAGGGCCACAAACACGCGCGGTAACGTTTGTTTATGTTGTTGCCGGTGAAAGCGTCTATAGCAGTGTTATAAATGGAATACTGGATTGACCAATCAGCATCCAGGACCAAACCTTAAAGAACTACCTCAAAGGCACTGGTTGGACATCGAAAGGGAAATCTTTGTTGTAAGTCAGAATGTTCTTAATAACTGGAGAAACAGAAGAAGAGCAGTGATATATAAACTCAGTCCAGTAGGTGTTCATCTTCAAATATAAAACTTATTCTTATGCTTATGATAAAGTCGGTAAAGATTTGACAGCAAAAAAGCACATGTTTGTACAATTACACTAAAAATCAGACGACAGAAGGCTTGGAGTAGATCCTTTATAACAGCGGTTCTCAATTCCAGTCCTCGCGCCCCCCCGCTCTGCATATTTCGTATGTTACTCTTATCGCTTCAGATGTTTGTTCTATTGGAACGTAAGTGCCCTGCGAAGTGGACATCACAGGATATTCCTCCATGATTCCAGTTCGAAGCGAACGTATATATTCCATTCAAAGTGCATTGAAGTGTGCAAGACGTGAATTAAAATTGTATATATTTACAGAGGTATATGATGTCACACTCGTCCGTGCGCGAAGACGTCGCGCAGCGCAAATCCATGAATGAATGTTCAGAAATAAAGTAAACTTCAGCGGATTTCCCTGCTCAGGGAGTAGGGAGCAATGGACCCTGTGTAGGGAGCAATGGACCCTGTGTAGGGAGCAATGGACCCTGTGTAGGGAGCAATGGACCCTGTGTAGGGAGCAATGGACCCTGTGTAGGGAGCAATGGACCCTGTGTAGGGAGCAATGGACCCTGTGTAGGGAGCAATGGACCCTGTGTAGGGAGCAATGGACCCTGTGTAGGGAGCAATGGACCCCGTGTAGGGAGCAATGGACCCCGTGTAGGGAGCAATGGACCCTGTGTAGGGAGCAATGGACCCTGTGTAGGGAGCAATGGACCATGTGTAGGGAGCAATGGACCCCGTGTAGGGAGCAATGGACCCTGTGTAGGGAGCAATGGACCCCGTGTAGGGAGCAATGGACCCCGTGTAGGGAGCAATGGACCCCGTGTAGGGAGCAATGGACCCCGTGTAGGGAGCAATGGACCCCGTGTAGGGAGCAATGGACCCCGTGTAGGGAGCAATGGACCCCGTGTAGGGAGCAATGGACCTGTGTAGGGAGCAATGGACCCTGTGTAGGGAGCAATGGACCCTGTGTAGGGAGCAATGGACCCCGTGTAGGGAGCAATGGACCCCGTGTAGGGAGCAATGGACCCCGTGTAGGGAGCAATGGACCCCGTGTAGGGAGCAATGGACCCTGTGTAGGGAGCAATGGACACTGTGTAGGGAGCAATGGACCCTGTGTAGGGAGCAATGGACCCTGTGTAGGGAGCATGTCAATCGGAACACAGTTCATGCACGGAGCGCACTTCTAACAAGCTGATTATCTGAATCAGGTGTGTTAACAAAGAGAGACATGCTAAATATGCAGAGGGGGGGGGCGCGAGGACTGGAATTGAGAACCTCTGCTTTAGACGATACATTTAAATGAATCTATCAAATATGATACAGAAGGCTTAGGGTTAAAATCATTCATATCCACATATTAATATACATACTGGACTCCAGTTGTTTCAGGTCTTCTAACTTGAACTCTTCTTGAGATTGTGTGCACTGAGAAGGATAGACACCAGAATCACAGATTAAAGCTACTTTACAGAGCACTGATAATCTGTACTATTCCCAATCATTATATTGATAATGTGAGACGATAAATAGTTCAACAATATCTTTAACATTTCTGAAGAAACTGTCAGTAATTAACTCATCTTGTCGGATGATCATTAAGACTCATTTCATAACAGCACTAACCTGTAAGGCTGCACTTCGCATTTCAAGGCATGTTGCAAACTTTCCCAGGGTTTTCTGGGAAATTAATTAATTAAACAAAATTAATTTTGTGTGAGATAACAGAACCGGACCGTAGACAACACAACAGCAAAAAAGAACAAATATCTTAATAATAAATGTAACTGAACATATATTATGTACATCAATTCCAAATTTGGACTTGCATTCGCTGTCATGTTAAGCATCATAAAGTGATTGACAGCTGTCAGTCATCATCACACTTACCTTCTGTTCCTCTGTGAAATCATGCGAGTTTGACGACTGCACTTCTTTCTGAAGGTGCCTTGCGAGTCTGAAGAAAACATCACAATAACTGGTTACAAATGACTGAATGTCTAATAATACATCTGTTTATAGACACACTTGCAGTCCAGCTGAGATGAAACACACTGTAAGAGAATCAATAATAAGTTATTTTCTTTACAGACAGAAATGCAGTTACTGACACCGTGTTCCAGAAAGAAATGCACATTAAATCAGTGAATAAAATACACAAGAACAGTGAATGTGTTGTCATGAGTTCAGACTGAGACAGTTGAACACCACCCGGTGCTGGAGGGTGTGGCGCGCATGCGCAGAACAGCGCGCGGTCAAACATTTATTTACTCACCGCATCTCATGCATCAAATAGAATAATGCAAGAAACTACAAATGACTCTGTGACGGGAAATTAATTGCAACTTTGTGCAATTATAAATGCATCACTTGTCATGTAACCAACTCCGATCCAGAGATCGACAAATATATATATTTTTTTTTTTGATAAATAATGCGTAACTTACATTTGATATTCATCGATGGCTTCCACCAGCTGCCCCCACGAATCGAAGTCCGTGCCCTTTTTGAAACTCGCGTGCCATTTCTGGACGGTTTTGGTGACATCTGACGACATCTCGTGTTAAAGTTGCGCGAAAGCTCCGGGCTCTGACATCGCTGGTGAAGTTTTATCTCCAGCGCCGCATTGTTGCGCACCGCCGGGGAAACGCGCTGGGCTCCGGATGCTCCAGTGGCATCACCACACACCGACTCAGGCCTGATGCGAGTGCAACCGAACTACCTGCGACTGCGCCGGAAGTCTTTCAAATTAAAAGTCCGAATACGAGTTGAAGAAAAAAAGACGCGAGAGAGAGATCAGCGTTATAGACCCCTTCACGGTATACGTCACAGAAGTTCGCAGTGCGCATGTCGGGGTCAGAACGTTCATTCATCCCATTGTGTTAACCAGAGAATTTCTCGTCAAGACAAAACTTAGGGCTGTGACGGTGGCAGATTTTTACCACCGCGGTGGTAATGGACCAACTACTACAGGTGGCGCGGTGTTGTGTGATATATATATATATATATATATATAATTCTGAAACGCAAAAATAAATAAATGAGGCTCAATCATCTATTAACAAACATACGTGTTTATTTTAGCACTTACGTCAGTCAACACTCAGCCTGCAAAACACTAAAATAAATATCAAATAAATAATACAGTTAAATAGGAAAGTAGCCTTAAATGAGAAAGTTAAATACACCCGGTGTGTGATGTCACGTGCACTACCGCCGGTGACGCGGTTGTCACGGCCACCATTACAGCCCTAGACAAAATGCCTACTTGTTGCGTCGTGGACTGTGAAAATCGCACCAGTTCTGGAGTCAAGTTTTTCAGGATTCCTGCAGGATCTCATCCGTTTAAAAAAAATAGACGACATCTGTGACTGCAAGCTATTAAACGGGCAGACTGGGACAATACTACGATCAAAGAGGCTCGTGTTGGTAGCGCTCACTTCATATCAGGAAACGTTAAAGTCATCCTTTATCATCCCTTTCTGTTTGCTTAAACTCGAAAGCCTGGATTGCATGAACAGTTTTCTGTACGTTAAGCTATGCAAGTTAATAGTGTTGTAAATGTCATGGACCTGTGTCATGCTACAGACGTAGCCAGCTGCTAGTAGTTAGCCGCAGGCTAGCGCCAACATTGTGCTAACAACGGTAGAGTTAAGCCATGATAAGTAAACAAATGTTTTCTGTAAACTGTTGACTGATTTAATAGTTAGGTGAAGTTTGATATCTGGCATAAATTGTGACCTGTTGTATGCTACAGACTTAGCAGATAGCAGACTAGCTTTACATTAGCGTTTTCACTATGACAACAGTAGATCGTGTTGTAATCAATGTGTGCAATTATTTTTTGTAGGAGAGGCATCACTTGACTCCAGTAGTCCTGACTTTGTGCCCTCCTTGTTTGTGTACACAAAACAAAGCCAGACACCTAAGACAAAAATGGAAAGGCACAAATAATAATAAAAAAGTATCTTATCTATCTATAAAGCTTGTCTGTTTCTCCTTGACACAATATGCCGGTCTATTAGCCGCGCCATTTTTCTGACCCCAAGCTGCGCGCGCACCCAACCTAGGCTTTCGATGTTTACAAACATTGAAGGGGTCTATACGGTCTATAACTTAGGTTATTTCTATGTCTAGGAAGGTTACATATTACAAGTTAAACTATATAAATGTAATAAGTAGTGTAACTATTTCAACTACTTTATTAATGTAACTGATTACATTTGATACATTTTTTTAATACTTTAACTACATTTCTAATGTTTTCAACTGTTAAAATATTCAATATTCAGGGCTTACCTTACAGTATTACTCAACACTGATTACTGCCAGACTTTCAATTATAATATATAGTAATTTCTTTGTAAAATCTAAATCTAAAATATTTGCATAGTTATGACTAGGAAACTCTGGCATTTAACAATGGCTTGGAAAAACAGCTCATTTAAAAAAAAATAAGCATACGCATGAACCCAAATAGGAAATAAAACCGATATCAAATATTAAAGGAACACTCCGCTTTTTTGGAAATAGTCTCATTTTTACAACTCCCCTAGAGTTAAACAGTTGAGTTTTACCGTTTCTGAATCCATTCAGCTGATTTCTGGGTCTGGCGCTAGCACTTTTAGCTTAGCTTAGCATAGATCATTGAATCGGATTAGACAATTAGCATCAATATTAGTTATATCAATATATAGTTTCAATATTTTTCCTATTTAAAACTGGACTCTTCTGTAGTTACATCGACTAAGACTGAAAGAAAATGAAAGAAAATGAAAAGTTGCGATTTGGCTAGGAACTATACTCTCATTCCGGCGTAATAATCAAGGAACTTTGCTGCCGTACTATCAGCGCAATGATATTCCGCAGCGCCTGAAAGTAGTCCCCAGCTAGCTGCTCCGAAGTTCCGATCTAAATCAAATTATTCACAAACCCGCTCCAAAATCCAGATCTTGAGTCCCGGTTTAAATAATGATTTGTGAACCATCATTTCAGATCGGGACAACGAGCGTGTATAACGAATCTTTCAAGTCACAAAAAGATTTGCTAACCTGCTCCGATATTCGATCTAAATCAAATGATTCGTGATATGCGTTCTGAAGTCCCGATCCGAATCAAATCATTTGTGATATGTGCTCCGAGACGCAGAAGCGGTGTCTGATTCATGAACAAACTGATTCTTTTCAATGAACCTGTTCAATCGGTTTGCAAATCGCAACAAACGATTCTTTCACGAATGGCAATGATCCGATTGCAGCTGTTCTCGAGTCGAAAACTCACTGATTCAAATGATCAGTTTAGAGCGAGTCTTCTTCAGTGAACTGAACTCACAAGTGAAGAACCGGAGATCTCGTGAGCGCGCGCTACTGATGCTGTGAAAAGTAAGTTACTAATGTCGAATTTTAGGATTAATTATTGTAACTGAAAATAATATTTAGGTCAAAACTGTCAGTTGTTTGTGAACTAAATCTGCTGTAAAGGGTGATCTATTTAAGCCCACTGAAATGCTTGAATGCAGACAGATCAACATCAGTGTCTCTAACGTTATGTTTTAGGTCAAAAACAAAACATTAAAATACACCGATTAAATAAAATAACTCATGCACGTTCATATTCCCGCTGCTGTAACGTTAGCAGTTTTATTAAAATGCTATGCATTTAGACCTATGTGACGTCTGTTTTTATATGTTTATCAACAGTTTACATTTTTATATTGTTTAGATCAACTAGCTGAGTATACAGATATGAATGTTTATTCATAACCATACTGAAAATAAGTAAATATTGTTAGCTGATGTTAACTGTCTAGCTAACAAGCTTGCTGGTGCTAAGTTGAGAAATGTTTAGATATATAAAGTCCAAATATCTTTATTCAGCCACCTAGATAGATTCCATCTGAGGGAAAAAGAAAGGATGTGATGTTCAGAACATAGTAATACAGTAATTATCAGAGTGGGAAGTGATGCCCTCTGGGCATTGGGCCAGGGGTGTTTTTACACCACAAACAAGTTTGAGAGAATAAAATCTAAAGTTCTAAAACATTTTTTCTTCCTGGTGAAGATTAGATGTGAAATCTGTTTTCTCTCAGGTACATGGCAGTGTAAGCTTCACAGTGAACATTACTACATCACTCTCATCAACGTAGTCCATATCAAAAATATATCTTGATCTATATGTGGTTATTTTGGGAAAACCCAGGATTCAGAGGATTATAAAAATATGTGAATATATAAATTAAATAAAGTAGTCTATATAAAATTGCAAATAAATCTGTCTCAGTATTTTTTACTTAAGTACATAAAAAATGGAGTATTTTGTCTTTACTCGAGTAAAATTGAAAAAGCAGTACTTTTACTTTTACTGGAGTAATATTTTATTATACGTATCTGTACTTTTATCAAGTATTGATCTGTGTATTTGTCCATGGTCCGAAGTCCCGATCCGAATCAAATCATTTGTGATATGCGTTCTGAAGTCCCGATCCGAATCAAATCATTTGTGATATGGTTCTGAAGTCCCGATCCGAATCAAATCATTTGTGATATGCGTTCTGAAGTCCCGATCCGAATCAAATCATTTGTGATATGTGCTCCGAAGTCCCGATCCGAATCAAATCATTTGTGATATGCGTTCTGAAGTCCCGATCCGAATCAAATCATTTGTGATATGTGCTCCGAAGTCCCGATCCGAATCAAATCATTTGTGATGTTTTCCGAAGTCCCGATCCGAATCAAATCATTTGTGATATGTGTTCCGAAGTCCCGATCCGAATCAAATCATTTGTGATATGTGCTCTGAAGTCCCGATCTGAATCAAATCATTTGTGATGTGTTCCGAAGTCCCGATCCAAATCAAATCATTTGTGATGTGTTCCGAAGTCCCGATCCGAATCAAATCATTTGTGATGTGTTCCGAAGTCCCGATCCGAATCAAATCATTTGTGATATGCGTTCTGAAGTCCCGATCCGAATCAAATCATTTGTGATATGCGTTCTGAAGTCCCGATCCGAATCAAATCATTTGTGATGTGTTCCGAAGTCCCGATCCGAATCAAATCATTTGTGATATGTGTTCCGAAGTCCCGATCTGAATCAAATCATTTGTGATATGTGTTCCGAAGTCCCGATCCGAATCAAATCATTTGTGATATGCGTTCTGAAGTCCCGATCCGAATCAAATCATTTGTGATATGCGTTCTGAAGTCCCGATCCGAATCAAATCATTTGTGATATGTGCTCCGAAGTCCCGATCCGAATCAAATCATTTGTGATATGCGTTCCGAAGTCCCGATCCGAATCAAATCATTTGTGATATGCGTTCCGAAGTCCCGATCCGAATCAAATCATTTGTGATATGTGCTCCGAAGTCCCGATCCGAATCAAATCATTTGTGATATGTGCTCCGAAGTCCCGATCCGAATCAAATCATTTGTGATATGTGTTCTGAAGTCCCGATCCGAATCAAATCATTTGTGATATGTGTTCCGAAGTCCCGATCCGAATCAAATCATTTGTGATATGTGCTCCGAAGTCCCGATCCGAATCAAATCATTTGTGATGTGTTCCGAAGTCCCGATCCGAATCAAATCATTTGTGATGTGTTCCGAAGTCCCGATCCGAATCAAATCATTTGTGATATGCGTTCTGAAGTCCCGATCCGAATCAAATCATTTGTGATATGTGTTCTGAAGTCCCGATCCGAATCAAATCATTTGTGATATGTGTTCCGAAGTCCCGATCCGAATCAAATCATTTGTGATATGTGTTCCGAAGTCCCGATCCGAATCAAATCATTTGTGATATGCGTTCTGAAGTCCCGATCCGAATCAAATCATTTGTGATATGCGTTCTGAAGTCCCGATCCGAATCAAATCATTTGTGATATGTGTTCCTGAAGTCCCGATCCGAATCAAATCATTTGTGATATGTGTTCCGAAGTCCCGATCCGAATCAAATCATTTGTGATATGCGTTCCGAAGTCCCGATCCGAATCAAATCATTTGTGATATGTGTTCCGAAGTCCCGATCCGAATCAAATCATTTGTGATATGTGTTCTGAAGTCCCGATCCGAATCAAATCATTTGTGATATGCGTTCTGAAGTCCCGATCCGAATCAAACGAGTTGCGATGTGAATGTGATCTGATCGGAGCGCTTCGAGACTGAGGTTTAACTGATCTTGAGTTCCAGACTTTTACTTCTCATGTAATATCAATGGTATGACCAATTTCAGATGCAGACAAAATTACAACCACAGTGGTTACACAGCCTACATATATTTAATTGTTTGATTAAAAACCATTTCTAGGGACAGTTAGTAGTTGCTGGATATTGGTAGGATATCCCGCGTCCCTATTTTACGCCCTTGATAAATACTATGTTCTTGTCTTATAATGTGATTGATTTCACATCCAATGACGCATTGATCATTATAGCACATCCAATGCTTTAATAAAACATAAATGTTGACTTTTATTACAGGAAATAAATCTTGTAATGTAATGTGAAGCTTTTTAGTATCTTAAATATATATTAAATTAATTCAAATATTTTATTTCAGCTAGTTTCTCATTGTTATTTAGTTTGAAGTAGAAGTAATACAATGACTAAAATAAATTAAACTAAAACATAAAACTATATGGACATATTTAAAAAGATTAACGAATAAAAACACAAAAAATATTTAAATTATATGCAATTTAAATAAAAGCTCTACTGTAAGATAAGTGAGTTGGTTAATTGGGTGATATATGTATTTTTTTATATATATATATGACTGTTTTTCCAAAGACTATAGAAATTATTGAAAGAGACTTTGTTTTGTCTTTCTCTCACCAAGTCTTTCTGACTTATGTAAGTCGTTTGTGTTAAAGTAACATTTGTATCTGTTTTCTTTAGAGTCAGGCTGTCTGTACCTAATCTGTATTTTATTGCATATTCGAATTAAAAACAATTATTAATTTATTTTTTACATAAAGAAACCAAAATGATAATGTACAACTACAACCAGCGATAAAGCGCGACCAAAACACGCATTAAAATAATTACGTAAGCGGGGGTGGGGTTTAAACCAATGGGCGTGTACGTGACGTCACCACTCGAAATACGTCATACAGGAAGAGCGCTCATTGTTTTGGCGTTTCCCTGATCTACATGTTTGGAGTCTCTTCGATTAAAACAACACACTTCTGACACTCGACGCGTTTCTGGTATATAAATAGACGTATCTATATTATTTCAACCGAGCGGTAAGAGTCTGTTGTGAGATTTGAGCGTGTTTCTGCTGTTGAATAGCGAGTCTCTGTCTCAGTGGATTTCTCTCAGCTTGTAATCATATTGTGAACAACATTAAGATCACAGGTCGGTGTGTTTTCATTTGAAGACGATAAAGCATCAACCGTAGGTAGTTTTAGCCAGTGTATTGGATCTCTATCTGTTTTTACTCATGTTTATCTGTTGATTAACAAGGCCGAGATGTTAGAAATGGACCTGCCTTGTCAAATAACACACAGAACCGATAAACTAGATCTCTAAAGTGTTCTTTTGTAAATGATAAATTCACTGTTTTAATAGATGAGAAATGTCTCAGTCATTTAGTCGCTTAGAACCTGTATATCTCTCACAAGCATTGAACATATCAGTGTTAATAACATCTGTGAAGACTCAGTTATATAGAGAATCATATAATGTCCAGTCCAGTTGTTTTAGTGATTCTGGTTCTCAGATTGTACTCTGGGTATTTGGTGGTGATCGTACAACAGCATATAA